>JAMKCH010034833.1:0-21336 GCA_023653785.1 Ophioderma brevispina
ATATTATGCCTTCTATTTGTATGCGTCACATTTAGTTTATATTTAAGTCGTTTAATAAAGGGAATCCGACGAATCTCAGGCTTTTGCTTCGAATTCTATAGCCTCCTTTGTGTTATTTTGAGGAAATTTAATTTTAATTTAAATACACAAGTCGAAATTTAATTTCAATTTAAGCTAATTTCCAAAATAAGCTCCAGGATGCGTGCAAATTAGCCACTGTTATCAAGCTCAATACACTGTAAAATAGCAATTTTACAGTAAAATTTCAGGTTTTTTTTACTTTATAGTGTGTAAATTGTGCAACCATTGGTTAGCAAAACTGATGCACAACATTTTACCTTAAATTTAGCAATCTGTAATTTAGTAATTTGTCGGAAATTCAATCAACAGGAGAGACTATGCCAAACAAGTTCTAAAGATACGGTATTTGCCTATCTCTTTTAGAAAATACAAAATACTGCCAATATAAGCTATTATACACCTTTTTTCGCTTTGAAATCAGCTTTGAAATTGCCAAAACTGGGTATTTTTTATAATATTTGAATGTGAACACAGTCGCTTATTAGTTACACCCTTATCGGACTCTCTGCTTTGACCAAAAATGTCCCCAGCTAGCTGGAACTTATCAAACTCTGAACGATTGTCTATCCCTTTTGGCGATCATGGCTGATTAACTTTCTAAATAGAGGTCATTACCTTTGAATTTTGTGTTTACATGGAACACAAGCGTCCCGATTGATGACGTCAGGAAATAGGCGCATAGAAAGAGGTAGGTCCAGTTTGATACATAAATAAGCCATTTTGCTTTGGTGTCAGCTGGTGGGTTATAATTAGGCGGCTCTCCCCAGTTACTGGTGATCAGTATCAACCAAATGATCGTGTAGATAGATACGGCGAACCGGTAGACGATCCATGATATGGGTTGAAAATACCATCTGGCCTGCAATTATAAAACGATATCGCAAAAGAGAAACAACAAAATAAGAAAGTATACAAATGTAACAAGAACTGTCTTTTAAAAATATACGGCGGGAGGAGATGATGGCGAGGGTATTATAGGCTTAGCATTCAAAAGTTTTTTTAGTTTTTCCAACGCCCCATAGGGGCATTTATTCATTTTGCTCAACATAACCACAGAGTACATAAAAGCACACACATGTAATGCACAAATCTACCATTGTAGATCAAGACTAGATGTAACTATACTGTATAGTTTCTGGTTACTGGCTGGTGAAGTTGTTATACTCCAATCTCTCCTTATATAGGATTTCACAACAAGTATTTCCCAATTCTTAAAATAGATATACCACATCATCATGCATAAAAATAACCTTGCACTGTCCAATTGGATTTCACATAAATTACATCATCTGCATTGCATTACCTTACATTTATGACATCATAGGAAACTACCTAATTTTGCAATCTGTTTTGATCTCAAAGCATAAACAAGTTGACTCACTTTCTAAATTTAGCCTTTTGGGGAATCCCGCTCATCTCTTGCACAATCTTTATAGTAAATAACACCTGCGTGATCTCAATATAGCACACGGGGAATTCCATCTTCTCTTTTCCATCATAAACAAAGTACTTTTCCCCGTGAGAATTTTTTTCTCAAATAAAATTGAGAAATAAAATAATATTTTTAATCACAAAATGGAGGCTAATATAACATCAGATAGTGATCTGACAAATTGGATTAGCCGGGATTAGCACATATACAATAGCAATGACCTATATGGGCTGATAACTACCTGCTTTTCAAGTTTGATCAAATCCTGGCAGTAATGTCAGCGCCCTTGGCCGTCGATGGCAGGGAAGTGAAACTTACATGGTAAAGTAATATTAGTTAATCCTTGTTTTTTATTTCAAAATGTTAACACCCAAATTGTTTTGATATTTGTGTAATTGATATTTCAGTAACGGTCCATTTCATGATGTCTGAATATTTTCATGCTATTGTTCTGCTTTAAATTAGGTACGTCCATTATTCAGAGTCGTAATACAAACACTCTGACTACTCAATTTTACCCGTTATCCCGTTATAAGCCTTATCACCAATTGGAACAGGAAATTACCTATCCAGCACAAAAAAGAATGAAGAGATCAAAAAGTTTTAACAACACAAATTTTACTTAACCACATTTCAGGCGTCTTAATTTCCAGAACTTCCAAAATGGATTGACTTTGGATTTTTGTCAACCGCAGTACATCATTATATGAAAGAAATACCCAGTCTGTGGTGTTTCTATTGAGCAGACGGTATTTATCCAGATAAAAATTTATCCGGTTTGATACCGGAAGAATTTAGCGATAGTGCGAAGTTTCTATGAGCAGCGTTTTCCGGAGAATGTGACGATCGTCACGGCCTGTTACTTTTGGTAAAGCAGACCTCTAAATTGTTCCGGTGAAAAGTGTGTGATACCTTTCACTGAAGTAAAAATTCATACACGCTGCCTTATCATGTTTATCTAGTTATTATTTCGATTGGAAGAATTAAATTTGGGTGTGCAAAATGGTAGCTGGGAGTGTGTAGATTACGAATCTATGAGCAAACTTGAGACACGGAGTGATTTTGACGAAAAATAGGACGGTCGGCACAGCCCTAATGCGTTCTGGCGAATATTTTGAAAGGACGGATCACGCATTGCTTGGAATTATCGCCAATAGCGAAAACATGGTGTCATGAACCTTGAACCATTTCGACAAAAATAAAAAGCGCACGATTTAGCTAAATTTTGATACCAAAATTTGGGGTTGTTTCCGACTACTTTTCGAGCTACGTCCAAATAGTATTATATAGTCAATACATAGTCTGCACAGTCAACCGCTTTGTATTGTGGTCGTGCCTCGCCAACTTGTCAGATCAAAGAGGGCGGGAAGAGCGAATGCCGCTTATCTTGTTAATGCCAATTTTGAGTTGTAAGTTCACCGGTAAATGATTCTCCTGCAAGCCCAGCCACAACGTTGTGATAGGCAGAAGGATCATGAGTCTTTACAGAAACATGTAATCGCGCACCAAAAGTAAGACGGCGACGGAGAATTGTGAATGTTGGCAAAATGCGTTGCTACACCCTGGTACTAACGTCACACGCTGCGCACACTGGGACGGGGGTCAATTAATGCGATCACGTGGCGTCAATTTCCGGTCCTTTATCCGGTAATGTGTAAAAAAAAAAAACAACTCTCTATTGGACCCCGTTGTTTCTATTGGCGTTAACCGGATCATTTCTCTGGCATTATCCTTCCCAAACAAGGATAAATAACGGTGGAAACTTTCATCGTTATAAGCAGAAAATGCAGTAGAAAACGGCTGTTTCAATTGAGCCAAGTTAATCCCTTTTCTGGTTTAAACCGGAAAATAGGTCCCAATAAAAACACACCTAGACCGAAGCCACATCCCCTGAAATACAACTTGTAATGCTTGTATACAGAGCTTTTACATTTCTAATCAAGTAATTAGAACTTCATATCAAAATTCCCATTTAAGTGGATCTAAAGCCTTCTCGAAATTCAAAATTAACATTAAAACAGGAATAAGTTTATATTTAGTATAATTTATTATGTCAGCCTTTTTTCCTAATTGATTCACCACTATACTTCCCTATAACAAAATTACTCAGATCGGTATGAATTAACTGAGGAATACGATTACATACTCTTGAAAATAGTCTTTGATTTAGAACGTATTTACCCTAATTATTTAATAAGTTTGTGCCTTTGCGATGACGACATTTGCCCTTTCTAAGACCAACTTCCGAAAAATCAAACAACAAGAATTATATACTAATATTCCAAAACTGAATCTCATAGTTCAGATCTTACATGGCTCTTACTCTAGATATATTTTTCAAGACATATCAAACATGCAGTTTACTTAAGGTCCCCCTCGTAAGATACCTTTCATCCCACATTGAAACTAGGGATAGCATTATTCTGAAAAATTTATTTTCATCACTGGCAACTTCATGTTAACATGGTTAAACTCATAAAATCTTAAAATAAAATCGAAAAAGTTTTTTTTTTTTCTTTTTTTAAAGAACCAATAAAATAAATGAAATCTTAAAAGATTATTTTTGTCTATTTTTCCAAGAAACAATAAAATAAAATCTTAAAAATTAAACTTTTTCCAGACAAATGTCATGTCGGTAGACAATTGTCCACCCTTTGTCAAGTTTTAAGATTTTATTTTATTGTTTTTGGGAAAAATAAACTTCAGATTTGATTTCATTGCGTCGTGAAAAAAAATCAACCTGTAAGATTTTAACTTTTAAGATTTTATTCTATTGGTTTAGACTTTTCTTATTCGAAACCTGCTTTGAATCAACTATTTCAACAGCATCATCATCTGCTCTGAACTTCTTATATTGCTTCATTGTACTATATATTTTCCCAATCCTTAAAAATATTTATTATATTTCTTTCCTTTCTCTGAACATCTAATACGTGAACGAACAACTAAACCATCTTGTATCTAATCCTCAATCTCTATTTAAATACCCGCTTGAGCTCATTTAAAGTAAGTGGCACATTTAGATCATTAGCAAGTGATATCTCTCATTACATTGATGTTCATAAAGTTCGTAGTTCCTACTTTTTTTTCTGCTGTTTAGATAAATTGGATGCAGATATACCTTTTCATGAAATTTTGTAAAATGTGACGGTCCTTAAACATTGAAGAACTTAGCGAACAATTGGAACCAATAAGGAATCAATGTTCCTCTGTATAGCAGCAAATTTAACCAATAAAACATTTATATAATAATTTCTCTTACAGAGGTATATATTGTGTTAGGTTTTGCATTTTTTTAGATTCGGTTTCCTTGTTTAAAAAAAAAAGATATTATGCAACATCTGTGCTGTTTCCTCGTTCCTAGTGTTGTAACGTTTAAAACTAGTTTAAAGGGCTATTTTGTAATCTTCAAACCTAAAAATTACTTCAAAATGTTTGAGATTTTTATACCACTTCTAAACCGTTGACATTGATATTGTGTAGGTGCGTAATCTTAATCTCTATATTCAAAAGAGTAAATTTCACACTTTAAGAGCGGCTACAGAACTCATACCTAAAAGAATGAAATTTATACTTTTCGGAGAATGATTTTGTTGTAATTCTTTTAATAAGTTTCTCTAAAGGCTATATCTCAAAATATAAACCAAACCAAGCACAACATGCACATTCAGTGTGTTTAAAAAACGAAGACGGTTTGGTTTTCAGAATTGTTTTTTCTCTGGCAATTTTTTTTTAAAATCATGCTCAATTTTGCACATTTCTCATAATTTAAATATTAAGCCAAATATTAAGCCAAAATACCACTAAAATGTATACTAATTAATGACAAGCTAATTTTAGACACACCAAATTATATCTTGCCAATTGTGACATTGTACAATTATATAATCTACTAAAATCTGCATATTGATACTACGAGATATCATCTCGGTGCTCCTATAAGAGGAGGGAAATCAACCAAACCAATCAACCAAACCAAACATGCTATGCCTACGTTATCAAAAGACGGATCTAACTGATTTTCCCGCCTTTTATGCAAATACAACAATTTTTCGTGTCATAGTTTTGCTGTTGTTGTTGTTTTTTTGTTTTTTCTAAAATTTTTCACATCTGTTACCATGATTTTACTTTTTTTTAATGGAACTGGTCTTATTCCGTTTCTTAGTATTACCTTTTTATGAATTGACGAAAATTGTCTTCTCATTCTAAAGGCAGTAGAATACTACCATCAAAATCATATTTTAACCGAGCGAAGCATTATCTTCATTTCAATCGATCAATCTTAATATTGCAACACATTCTAAAATATATTCAAGTTTCAATTTATTAGTCACGATTGGGAGTCATAGAATGTAAATATAAAATGATTTTCTTTTACAAATTAAGTTTACTTGCTACATTAATATTAGTGACCTCTTCATACTCAACTGATACAAGCTACCGGCAGTTGCCAAATTGACCCGGTATACGTATGCTATCCCTATGGAAGTAGAAATGAAAGATTCTATGCCTAAAGCCAGGTATTATCTGTATCCAGTTATCACTCGGTAAATTGCATACTAAATCAAGGGAAATGTAGTTGAGGGTGTGTACAGGGTGAACCAAGAGTTCAAATCATTGGCTTGAATGTGAACTCTGTACAAGCTATAAATAACTATATCCCGGATATTTGTCCCTTTGTAAATAGGGTAAAATCTGTTTTGTAATGCGAAATATATAGGCAGGTAATCCCGATTTTAAAATAAAACATAAATATTTTGAATGACAGATACTTGTAAGAGATTATGATACGCATTTGGGCATACAAATACAATGTTAAGATTCAATTAATTTTGTGCGACAGACTATAAAGTTTGTTTCTAAGGACATGTGTTTACAAAGACACTCAGACTGTGTAAGTTGGTAAATGGCTAGTTTATACATATACAATTTTGAAGCACTTTTTCAAACGAAAACGCTTTTCTTCAATCTACCGCCATGGGTTTGAAATGGTGAAACATTTCATGAGTGACTGTAAGCAATATGAAAGCATCCACAACATGGTCGAATTACACGATTCCAGCTTAGTCTGCAAAAATTGTAGACAATCATTTGAAAACCCATGTAATGTGAAAACACTTACCTATGGACCACATTTCTAAATATGAGCTCCTCTGAAAATGCTTTACTTCAAGTGTCCCAATATTTAGGCATAATGATATGGTTTTGGATTTAGTTTAATTGCCTCATCGGCAGTGAAGCAGCCAGACATTGTACCACCTCTGGCTGGATCATATTTGAGAACCACTGTGTTTGGATACGATAAGAAGAAGAAGCCTCATCGTAACTCATCGTTATATTTAATTAAAATATTTAAGTTGTGATTTGACCATTCTAGTGAATATTATGTCCCGGCAATTCCGTTGTGGTGGACGGACATTTCATAGACTTTGAGGAGCAAGTCTTCTAAATTATTCAAGCTTTTGGAAATTGTATTTGAAGTATCCCTGATACAAGTATAAGACCTGAAAATGCAATTCAAATCCCATTCTTTGTTAACATGACAAGTCGCAAAACACCTTGGTCATGTTGGTAGCGGATATATTCACAGAAAGTGATTTTTCTTTGATTGTGTTTCGGTTGCAATTGCTGTGTACAGGTCTGTGATAGAAACTGATAGTTTTGTTTGCAAGAGAGACCAAGCTGAAGAAAATAGAAAACTACAACCATCAACTTTAGGCTCAAATTCTCAATGTTCGCTGTTGCGATGAAATTTCTTAATACTGAACAAAGATTCTGAAAAACAGAATTCTCAAATCGAAGGAGTTACTTTAAAAATATGTCAACTTTAATTGTTTCGAAGAAGAAAAAGAAGTACAGTACGTCTGCAATATGTCATTTACTTTTTCGTCATATCTAACAAAAAAAAATATAAAAAAAACCAAAAAAATAAAAAAAAATATACAATATTTACCAATTTACTTTCTCGGGTTGTATCATTTACTTGATCCTCGCGTGCATTGAATTGAGTTTCGCTTCGTCATAGATTCTGCTAGAATCATGCATATAAGGCCCTCCCATTCTATAATACATAAAATATAATTACGGCCGCTTGAAACTCTGAAATAAAGACTGAAATACATTAGTGCTCGTTCACTGGTATCCACATTAACACAGTCCTCTGTGGCCTAGTGGTATTTCTCACGCCTAGAAAGCGAGAGGCTCCGGGTTCGAGACCGTGTATTTTTCGTCTTTATTTAGTTCTGTGCTCGCCAGTTTCTCCGAGCTAATATATAATATTTACCAATTTACTTTCTCGGGTTGTATCATTTACTTGATCCTCGCGTGCATTGAGTTTCGCTTCGTCATAGATTCTGCTAGAATCATGCATATAAGGCCCTCCCATTCTATAATACATAAAATATAATTACGGCCGCTTGAAACTCTGAAATAAAGACTGAAATACATTAGTGCTCGTTCACTGGTATCCACATTAAC
The DNA here is from genome assembly GCA_023653785.1 of Ophioderma brevispina. Lineage (NCBI taxonomy): Eukaryota > Metazoa > Echinodermata > Ophiuroidea > Amphilepidida > Ophiodermatidae > Ophioderma > Ophioderma brevispina. The sequence continues at coordinate 7,991 of JAMKCH010034833.1, forward strand.
ACAGTCCTCTGTGGCCTAGTGGTATTTCTCACGCCTAGAAAGCGAGAGGCTCCGGGTTCGAGACCGTGTATTTTTCGTCTTTATTTAGTTCTGTGCTCGCCAGTTTCTCCGAGCTAATATATAATATTTACCAATTTACTTTCTCGGGTTGTATCATTTACTTGATCCTCGCGTGCATTGAGTTTCGCTTCGTCATAGATTCTGCTAGAATCATGCATATAAGGCCCTCCCATTCTATAATACATAAAATATAATTACGGCCGCTTGAAACTCTGAAATAAAGACTGAAATACATTAGTGCTCGTTCACTGGTATCCACATTAACACAGTCCTCTGTGGCCTAGTGGTATTTCTCACGCCTAGAAAGCGAGAGGCTCCGGGTTCGAGACCGTGTATTTTTCGTCTTTATTTAGTTCTGTGCTCGCCAGTTTCTCCGAGCTAATATATAATATTTACCAATTTACTTTCTCGGGTTGTATCATTTACTTGATCCTCGCGTGCATTGAATTGAGTTTCGCTTCGTCATAGATTCTGCTAGAATCATGCATATAAGGCCCTCCCATTCTATAATACATAAAATATAATTACGGCCGCTTGAAACTCTGAAATAAAGACTGAAATACATTAGTGCTCGTTCACTGGTATCCACATTAACACAGTCCTCTGTGGCCTAGTAGTATTTCTCATGCCTAGAAAGCGAGAGGCTCCGGGTTCGAGACCGTGTATTTTTCGTCTTTATTTAGTTCTGTGCTCGCCAGTTTCTCCGAGCTAATATATAAAAAAAATGCCAGTATTTATATAGCGCTTTATACAATTAAGTCTCAAAGCGTTTTACATTTATTCCGCTGTCACTAGGATAAATCACATTTTTCACATATTGAAAATTCCCCATTTACACCTGGGTAAAGTGAGACAAGCGAGATAAAGTGTCTAGCCGCCCAATTGGATTTTCACAAACACGGTGGCCACGGCGGGGCTCGAACTCACAACCTCATAATCATGAGTCCTGCGCTTTTCCACTGGACCACACGTGCCTCTCGACAACACCACACACACACACCACGCACAAACACACACTCTTTTAGAATGCAACATTAGTCATGTGTCACTATTTTCTGTGAATGACCCTTAAAATGGGTTGGAGTTTCAGTGCTTCAGCTGCACATCCCACTCAAAAAATAGTAGGCCTATCCCCTCCCCCAATAAGACAACTTGACTCGCTACTGCGCTGTAACGTTGCAGAATGCAGAGTAGCAGTTCATACATTTATTCCGCTGTCACTAGGATAAATCACATTTTTCATATATTGAAAATTCGGCATAACCTGAGTTTCATAGTATTACCTTTGGTATGAAGTTAATTTGATGACTTTAAATTTTTGCCAGTTTCTACTTTTGGTTGACATAAACTGCAAAAGTGGAGTGTTACATATTACACTGATGCTGTTACGCAATAGACATGGAATTAATTTTTACGCCAATGGATTTCAATTGTTTTGTTATTTTTTATCACTGCTGCTATTTTCAAACCAACCTTCACGAGTTAACACTTCTCGCTTACAATAAAAATTGGTGTTAATGACACTGTATACGGTTTCCTCAGTGCTCGTTTATTCCAAATCGCACTAATATGTATGAACTGCTACTCTGCATTCTGCAATGTTACAGCGCAGTAGTGAGTCAAGTTGTCTTATGGGGGAGGGGATAGCCTACTATTTTTTGAGGGGGATGTGCAGCTGAAGCCCTGGAACTCCAATCCATTTAAGGGTCATCACAGAAAGGAGTATAGTCTCCCTGAAGAAGAAATACACATAACTACGTGGAAAAAATTGTTATTGAGCTGATTTTTTCTCCAGACATGCAGAATACATAATACAACAACATATCCAAAATCCCCATGAATCCCCTTTGGGGAAAAAATTTTTTATCCAAGATGGCCGCCAAAATAGCTTACTAGTGCATATAATTAGATAAGATGGGCTCTCAAGTAAGATGTGTTGATGATTTTAGTCTAAATCTAAATTATCCATGTTTTCCTTTATGTTGAAATTCAAAATGGCCGCCATTACATATAATTTGCTTAATTTACTTCAGAACACGGAAAAAAAAAAGGGATAAAGAAACAAACAAATAAATTATATCTAAATAAATATATATAAGCGAATAATAATATATGATTGTAAATGAATAAATATAAATAAGTGAATAAATTAATAGATATAAATAAATATAGAGAAATTTTGTAAAAGGGACGTGTACAAAAGACGGAACCTGAATTATGTATAGGAAGTCCTCTTGAGGTGTTTTCACACCCAAATTTTATTTCTCCCAATTTCTGGGATTCATCTTTTATATATTTATTTCACACTCCAGTTTCCATTTCTGGTACTTGGTTATAAAAATAGAAATATATGGCCTATTGTTTCTCTGCCCATTTCTGGCAAGACGTACGTGTTTAGGCCTATAATTAATCATGCATTTATGTGAACAGTATACGAAAACTGCATTATACGAAACTTTTTAAGCATTCTTTCGAATGAGCATTATATTGAGCGTCGCACTGGTTTTTATTGTGCAATTTTGGGAAATTGCATTCTGATTAAGTTCAAATAACATAACATCCAAGTCATTCTTTCGAATAGACTAAAGATGAACTAAAATTACTATTTGGTAATTAGAACAATCCCTTTTCGGGATTATTGCTTTTAAACAACCCTCCTATATATGCGATAGTTTGACCTAGCTTCCTTGCAGAAAACTGCAAAGGAAAGTATATGTCAGTGAGAAGATAATTATATGTAATAGCAGCAAATTGGCAGCCATTTTGGTGGCCATTTTTGATTTTTGAGTTAAGGAAAACATTAATGATTTAGATTTAAACAAAAACTGAAATCTTTTAACCTCAAAACATATTCAAAAACATGAAATATAGCTAATTATATAAAATGGCGGCCATTTTGGATTTTGGCGTGAAGGAAGCCATCAGTGATTTAGATTTGTACATAATTGGATTCCTTGACCCCCAAAGCATATTCATAAACACTATAATCATCAACATCTACTTTCAAAGCCTAGATGTAGCTAATTTGGCGGCCATCTTGGATAAAATGTTTTCCCCAGGGGGGATTTTGGATATGTTGTTGTATGATGCATTCTGCTTATCTGGTGCAAAAATCAGCTCAATAACAATTTTTTCCGGGTCAAAACCCCCAGGAACCACACTAAAAAATAGTGACACATGACTAATGTGTCATTCTAAAAGAGTGAGAGAGAGTATGTGTGTGTGTGTGTGTGTGTGTGTGTGTGTGTGTGTGTGTGTGTGTGTGTGTGTGGTGTGTGTGTGTGTGTGTGTGTGTGTGTGTGTTGGCGAGCGTCGTGTGTTGTCTGTGTGTGTGTCATAGAAAGAATTATCGCCAACATATACTTAATGTTTATTCGAATCCGACATACCTTTTTAACCTGGAATGGTAATTGTGTGTATTACGATAGCCCATAGATTACTGTAATTAGTTTAGCTTGTAACATACATGTATAGTTCATCTACAATATGAGATGAGAAACACACAGTTCTCTTGGTAAATTTACATGTACTCTTCATAAATGAAGAATCACCCAATGTTGTTTTAACTCTTATCAAGCATATATTTAATATTCATACGTACTTTACGTCCAAGAAGCCAGTCAATCTGACCGTCTTCAAATTTCGTTCAAATCTACATATATTTAGGTTTATTATCCAGAAATTACGATTAAAGTACAAATTAAATTTTGAAATAATATGACTTTGACAATTAGAAGTTTTTTGTTTAACATGCCTATAATGAAAACTTATGATATGCCTTCCGTTTAGCATATTTAAGTCCTGTATATAGTATTCGACCAATATTTTGAATTTTAAGGCCTAATAAAATAACAAAGATTAAAAATATAACTGGATGATACATAATTTAAATATAATACGAACATATGGTAATTTATATGTTTTAAAAATCAGACAGCAGCCGACGGTATTCAATGTATTGGTCACCATCTGGGATTTCCCCATTGTTAACAAAACAGATATGCCAGACACGAGTTTTTAATAGTCAAAGACATATACCACACACTATAATATACACATTTATAATATATCTGAATGATATAACTAAATATATTACATTTAATATGGTAATTTCGAGGTTTAATCTTTAAAGGCGTCCATTTTGGCCGCCATCTTGAATTTGAAGATGCTATCAAGACTAAAATGCTAGATGAGAGTTTTTAATGGTCAAAGAAATGGCTAGTGTATATTGGAATCCATAGAAATTAGAAAATAAACACGAAAAGTCCACCGACCATTTTTCTTAATATAGCCTTTAATTATGATACCTATTTCACGTTCAAAATAAAGTCTGCGATATTACTGAATTTTACCCTCATGTAAGTTTACAGTGGTTTCTCATAGTATACACATGTTTATAATTATACCAAAATCTCATGTTTGATAGAGTGAGAGGTGGGATCGAGGCTGGGTATCAGGTAGTGCCCCTTAAATAACAAACAAAATTAAATGCTATGTATTTTTCTTACCTGTGGAATGGCAAAAAGTCTCTCTGAAACACCACTAAATCCAACGTTTTTAAGTTGAAATTCCTGCCGCAGTGCTTCCATTTTGTGAAGATGTCACATCGGCGGCATAATCATCGATAAACTGAAGGAATTGCTGCTGAACGTTCCTTAAACCCACACGTTTTCCGCTTTCGTTGTTTTTCAAGTATTTTGCGGAAATGATAGTACTGGTCATATATAAAAGCAGAACTAACGATTCTGAATCACCTCGATTATCATTCCAAACGTGCAGAACCCAATCCGATTCATTTCATCATTGCATGGTGCAAAATCATCTGCTTGAGTTGTTGTAAAAGCGCCGCTCATGAGTAGTCACTCTCATTGGTAGTCACTTGCAGAAAAAATCCTTCTTAATCAACGTAATGAAAACTTAGAAGTGTTATGTTTATCCACTTGATTAAATCGGATGCGATTGCCTTTGAACTGTTGGTTGGGACTGTTTGTAAACCTTCCGGCAGAGCTGTATAGTTCCGCCAGATTGTGTGGTGTTGTTATGGGTTTAAATTGCATGTCTGTATTGCACATGTGTGATAAATAATATGGTATAATATCTGGAATAGCAACTGTAACGGATGGAATCGATTTCAGCCGATGCGTTGAATTGTTAGTGATAATTAGTGTCCAGTTGTCATAGCGCTCTTCGTCAAAGGTCAATTTCATTTAAGGATTCGCGGAAAGATAAACTCAAAATATATACATTTTTTCCAAAATGAATAACAGTAAGATAGAAACTAAATACAGTTGGTTCTATAATGACAAAGGTATTTAAAATAGTAAATAGATATCATAGGATATCCCTTCAGGAAACAACATTGTATCTACATTGCAGCTAATTCTTTCACACTTGTTAATAATATTTTTTTATTGATTTATCATCTTTGGCAAGTATTTGTTTCAAATGTGATCGTTGTCATCGTCTTTTCCTTTTTTTCGGCGAAGAAAATTCCACGTAAAGGTCATATTGGAAGATGGAAAATGGATGGGTTAAAACACACACTTACATGAAAGCCCATACAAAGTGAGGGTGTTCACACTTGGGAAATTTGTGGGTTTACATACCTAGAGAGGTTAAAAAATTACCCCCCTTCACACCGAGAATAGCTTAATTCATACGTTTTTACACATTACAGGCAGAGAGAGGATCCCCTATAGAGTCACTCGCTTTTTTATCCTCGCTATTTCCTCGGTTCGTCAAATTTCCTCGGTTTTTATGTGTGTATTCATTCACACATCCTCGCTTTCTATGGGGATTTGAACACACACTCGCGCGCTCGCACGCACGCACACACACACACACACACACACACTTCAAGTCTGCTAAGGACGAATGACCAATGTAATAATTCCATCCATTCTTCCAGGTATTAGGTGTATGATATTGGGTTAGCTTCTTGTACAAACAATAAAGCCCAACTTGCCTTGCTTAACAACTTTTCCCCCAATATGATAAATGAGCTACTTACCTTAGGGGAATTGCAATAAATTTGTTTCTCCTTACTGTGACATTTTTTTTTTCTTTATGCCTTTGATCAGACTGTTGCGGCCACCTGTGGGTAGCAAAGTTCTGTAATTACCAAGACTGTTTTTAAGATGCACCCTCAGTTCATCATTGGATTTGTTTATCTTCACCTTTTCTACACTTTTAGTCCACTCAATCTACGGTATGACCTAGACAAAATTGCTACAGAAGACTTTCTTGCTGTAACTTGTTGTACAAAACCCTCCCGAACAACATATCAAAAAGGTAGAAAAAAGGAAGCAGGCAAGACATGCTAATTTGCATAACATAATGTGCATTTTTGCCTATAATGCGTTTATTAAATTTAATATATTAAAGAGGACGACCCGATTTAGTCAATGAAGTTTTTCATCTTGATAGAGAGTCTTTTCGCTCCTAAACCCCATCTGCAAGTTTTTGCGCTGATCTGTCACCACCGTTTTCATGTGAGAGGCTAAAAACAATGATTTTCCTTAGCCCTATATGTGTAAATTAATATCGGTCGAACCAAAGGGGTACATTTTCGCTTATAACTTCCAAACCAAATCTCATTTAGTAGCCCTAAGATTTCACAGGGTAAAGAGAAAATATAAGCTTTCTCAATACCAATTGTTGACCACTTCCGTAAAATATTGGCGTATGGGGACGAGCTATTGCATCAAGGCCACGGCCCTTTAACTCTTGAGTCTTTCTGCTGTTCAACATAGGACGCCGAGGTACGTTAGGTCTACCTTTTTTGATTTGGGTCCCGGTGTAGGGCCGATAGGTTGAATGATCTCTCTTCCCATGACGGTCATGCCTTCCAGACCATTCCGTCCTCTTTGGCATTTAGATGTAGGCTGACTTTATCTATCTGCACACATTCTCAATGATGCTTTGTAGTAGATCTTGGCAGCACATATCAACATCCCCCCTGTTAGAGCTGCGTAGGCGTAGTCAGGTGGGTGAGATGCTGACTTTGGTGACGTCTAGAATGCTTGTACCACCTTTTTATGCTGCTCTTTCCTACCTATTCCCGGCTATTACCAAATGACTCCCTTTTTAAATTTTCACATACTCAATCCCCCATTTTTCTCTTTCCTGCTATCCACTTTTATCACAAGTTCATGAAATTCCACTTTTTTAAAGAATTTTGGAACACCCAAATTCAAAATTTTTCGCAGCCTACGTGGGGGTGGTGGGGGTGGGCACATTTTTACCAATTTTTATAATTTCATGGCAGCAATTTTAATTTTATAATTTCATGGGCAATTTCAACTCTGGAAAAGAGGCGCTTCCTATTTTAACTTCGGTTTTTAACATCCATCACTGGACCCTTCTAAGTTTTTAACGGGATGACCCCCTTTCAGCTTGTGTACCGAATGACCCCTTATTTTGGGGGGTACATTTTGATATGAAAGGAAGCCGGGCAAAGGACCCTAATTTTTCACCTGGCCGAGGCACCTATGCCCATCACTTCGCATAGGGATGCCACCCAACGGCATCAGTTGAACCAATGTGTTTGAATTAAATACTCTCTGATTAATAATTTGATAAATAAAGATCTCCCATCCCGATTGCAGTCTGACAAATCATCTAGACGCACAAATTAATTTTGGCGGGAAATTGCGGCCATCTGGAATAATGACCATCACTTTTCACTTTAAAATCCTATAAATGGCACGTGCTACACACCGCAGCATCGCCTGCAACAAAAAACATGTTCAAATACTAACGAAAAATGGAGGAATATCCCTCTAAACATGCATTTGTACCTTTGTCGAAATATGGGGTATAAGTCCACGTAGATAAATGCAAAATACCATGTCTTGCCAGGGTTCCTTTTTCTTACCTTTTTGAAATGTTGTTTGGGAAGATCTTTACTGCTAGTTGCAGCAAGAAAACCTTCTGTAGCAATTTTGTCCAGGTGGTTGTGTACCCTAGTATTTTTCATAGATTGAGTGGACTATTGGGCCACCTTTTGCTCTGATGTTTAAACTGCACCAAATCCCAGTTTAGCGAATTTAAGTGTATAGGGATCCCACCACACCATTGAAGCTTGAAGATTGATGTGGTATAAGGGTCAGCACCTATACCAAATATCAAAGCTTCTCTGAGATAATTAATAATAAATGCATTTAAACGGCACTCTACGGAGAACACAGCGGGCTCATTACAACAAATACTTAAAATACGAAATTAATCTACAACCAAAACATACAGCGAATAAGGAAACACTAACCAATCCAAAGTTTAAACAAAATAAAAATAGAACGTTCTTCGGAGCGTTTAAGACACTGATGGAGGCTGCCTCTCTAATATTCATTGCATTATTTCCATGAATTGTTTTTGAATTCCATCTCGGATTATCGGCGCTGTGATCTATTATGAAATGGCTCCTTAGAAAAGCCATGTATGTATGTAGCGAGTTAGGTATGTATGTATGTAATGAGGTAGTCTGTTATGTTAGGTATGTTATGTATGTATGTATGTATGTCTGTATGTATAGATGTATGTATAGCTGTCTGTTTGTTAGATTATGTATAGATGTATGTATAGAGGTATGTATAGATGTATGTATAGATGTATGTATAGATGTATGTATGATGTTATGTATAGATGTAGTATAGATGTATGTAATAGTGTATGTAAGATGTATGTATAGATGTATGTAAGATGTATGTATAGATGTATGGATAGATGTGTATGTATAGATGTATGTATAGCTGTATGTATAGATGTATGTATAGATGTCTGTATAGATGTATGTATAGATGTATGTATAGATGTATGTATAGATGTATGTATAGATGTATGTATAGATGTATGTATAGATGTATGTATAGATGTATGTATAGATGTATGTATAGATGTATGTATAGATGTATAGATGTATGTATGCATGTATACTACAGAAAAGGTTTAACACCTTTGGTAGTTAGTATGGACCCTCTTTATCAATGTCCGGTAGTTAGTACTCTCAAATCTCAGGCAATAAAGTATTTAAAATATAACTAGACTAACTTTCAATGTTAACTCCTGTACAAATTGAGATTGACCTTTTTACCATTTTAGTCATTTTACCCTATAACATGTATAACTCCAAAACCAATAGTCTTAAGTGGCACCCGAGGGTTGGCAATCAGAAGGACGTAACTCGGCACTGAAAGAAATATTAAAGAATTTCTTTTATTCTACTGTAATACTGCTTTTGAGAAATGTGATGTTTAATATTTTCTACTAAGCAAATCTATTCAATACTCAAAATGTAAACATCTCATAAAGCAGTCATATGGTACTGTAAGCAAACATTATATAAACTTTAGTAAACAAAGAACAATTTTTAATTATGAACAGCAGAATTAAAGAAATTCTTGAATATTTCTTTCTGAGTTACGTCTTTCTGATTCTCAACCCTCGGGAATCCTTATGACTAGACGGACAATATGGCATACTTTTGAACATGATTTGGACATTTTAAATGTTTGACCCCTGTGTAATCTTAAACTGGTCCCTATTGAAAAATTGACACCACAATTTGAGAATACTAACTACCCAGCAATGACTTAGAGTCTATACTAACTACCAATGGTGTTAAACCTTTTTTGTAGTGGGGTGAACGAACCCCTTAAATAAGGCCCATTTGATATTCTGCTCCTGCTCTAATTATACAAAAGACGTCAGTAAGGTATAATGGAGCTTGTCCGTGAAGAGATACACATAAAAAAGGATTTTGTATCTGATACGTTCCTTCAACAGGCAACCAAAGAAGAGTGATCAGAAGTTGTGACGAACTCTGGTCACACCGCATGCAAACCACCAAGCGCGAATACATGATGTGATCCAACTAAAATGAATCGTTTGTCGCAGATATTGATTTTGAGATCTAGCCTATTTTCTGATTCCTCCTGTCCTTTGTTATTTCATGTTCTGAACGACACTAAAATTAACCATATTAAAGGACGTAAACCACCGTAAATTCAATCGAATGTTTTTTCGCAAAACGAGTCTAGCAAATGACAAGACATTAACTGAAATTGCAAAAAAAAATGATTTGCCTCAACAAAAGACTCAAATTGCTTCAACGCATAAAGTTTGGTGAATAGCGCCATTAAAAAAGACAGCCAAATAAATATTTGTCTATAACTTCCCACTGAAAATTGTTATTTTAGTTATACTAATGGTCCTCTCTCGAGTTCGACGACGGGAGCTCGAATCGAGGCTGACATCTCCTCACGGTGTTTCTTTAAGTCCATAATTTAGCAAAACCATACATACTTGTAATTTCATTTATTTTTTTTTTCAGAATTTTCCACCAACGTCTCTCAGTTTTCAAGATATTAAACAAAGTAATTGAAAGGATCTAGTCTCCGAATTAATCTCATACCCACACAGTATGCAGGATGTGACTTCTCGCTCTTACGACAATCTGCTTAACGTGGGTCAAGAAAGGTTGTCATGATAGGACGCGATATTGAACCTGGTGATGGTGAAACCCCAACGAATAATGCGAAGTCAGTTTATTATAATCTTCGTATCACGACATATCGAATCTGATTTTTTGGTCAATTGAGTTAATAGTTTATTCTGGTTGCTTTTATGTACTCTTTATTTGTATCCAAAACTAAAAATTGAAATACATCCGCCTAACCAAAATAGCCCCCCAGTCCAATAACACCCCATTTGTATAAAACGGGGTTTCAAAACAATACCTTTGCTTGTCCACATATCTCAAAGCACACAGATAAACTGCCGAACGAATACGTATCGCTGGGACAAAAATTTGGCTACTTCAGTGATCAAAATCGATAATAGGTCGTCAAGATTTAAGGCAAATCGGTGAAATTTACCTTTCTTCATGAGGAATTGGTCATCGTATTTCACAATTTTTTTTGTGTTTAATTATGTTACTGACTAATGAAACCTACGTCTGTTCGTCGTGAAAAGAACTGTCTCCATTTTTGGTAGTTGTAACATTTGGCACAATATGAACCAAATGTATCACTTTTTTTGAGGGGGACAAGTGACATTACCCTCTTATTAACCAAAGGGGAGGAGTTACCTCCCAGTGACCTTTCGCTCCCCCGTGCCAAAACGTTTACAACTTTCGTTAAGTCTTCCATAAAACTCCTCAAAAAAATTTGGAATTTCTTTTTCAATAACATGTATTTCTCATTTAATTGAAATTTAAATATTACAACTCTATTGCATATTCAGTGAAAAGCTCAGTTATTCCTCTCTACAATGACAAGGCCAAATGTCAAGAATTGATTTCTTCATGGTTGAGTGACAATCCTTTGAATACTGGTAGGGCTGAACGAGTAAGTTGCCGAAAATTTCAGTACCTTGACTCAATTTAGGGTTGCTGTTAAATTAAGAAGAGGATATGTTAAAAAATGGCCGCCTTTTTATGATTTTCTTAAAAAAAAAAAAAATGAAGATTTTTTTAAAAAACCCTTTTATTCTCCAATTACTTATTGACGATCCTAGCACTGATACGGACGGGCGTTAGTATCGTCTTCGGAGTACACATGTCGTCCCAAATTGAGGACATAGAGATGGCAAGGGCCTTAGAATATTGTCTGCGAAAATACACATTTTTGCCTCATAACAACAAGGTCTTGTCCTGTTCAGTTAGCAGGCCGCCTCCACCAAAGCTGTCGCTCGCAATACAACAGACAGCAAAACTCACCACTCGCCAAACTTGAACTCGACCAGCCAACTGGCCGAAGAAAACGGCCGTGATCCTGAAAACATGAATGCGGTCACACCATGTTTAAAGTCCACTACCGGTTTTGCCGCCACCACCTTAACCGGCCTGACGGAAGGGCTATACTTGCTGGCTTCACAAGAAAAACACGTACCATACTCTCAGATGTACCTTGGTCAATAACTACTCCCCACCAACCGGTCGTAAATTTCTGAAGACCATCTCAATTCCGAGATCCCCCCCGAGAGTATAAACTGCCTTTTTTGGGGGTTCTTCGCGCCCGGTGACACACCGCCGTGTGGGTCTCACCTTTCCATTAAACCAGTTTTCATGAATTTTGTTTTCCATTTTGATGCAGCACTAAGGGTTTACCCCCAACATTGCTACAACTTGATTCTGGGATATCAGCTTCATTGCCCACTGGCACGAGCCTTCTTTACTCTGATACTCGTGGCATGATGAGATACTGAATGACCACCTCTTTGACATTTTCCTATCAAACAAGGGTTCAACACAAACCAATCAATTTCAATCAAGCAATTTCAATCAATTGTTCACTAATGCAAGCAGCGATCCAAAGTTATGATGTATAAGTATACTAGCATAGCGGGTAAACCAAACACAGCATAGCTCGAAATAAGCACCCAAACTACATAATGTAGCAGGTGAAATTTACATAAAAACGTAAAACGGCCGAACAAAACCGGACTAGAGAACACAAGATTTGGGACTAGGGTGCAGACAAACAGGATCCAACAGGTGGGCATGGCACTGGCAAGCCACTAGAAAATTTTGTGGAGAAAAATCATTACTAATGGGCAAATGATATCCGCCTTTATACTTTGATTTAAAAGAGTAAATAGATCTGGAGTCACGAATTGTTTGGGGATAGGTTCCCATAATAAGGACCTGCGTTTTTTAATGGTTTTTCTGCGAGGTCAGTGGTGAAATACATATTGTCTATAATTTTTGAGATTGGTCCTTGTACATACTCATGGATTGGTATGTGTTTTTGATGAAGTTATATTGGCGAAAATTTCGGGTAATAAATTGTTTTTATATTTGTACATCAAAAGCGCAACTTGTCAGTTTATGAATATCATGAACATGGCGTTTTTTTTAGATCACAAATAAATGCAGGGGTATGTGCCTAAAAAAGGGGGAACGTGTACAATGCGAATGATTCCTTTTACCATAATATGACTGGTGTTTCAAAAATGAATTATTAAATCTCCCCAGATTATTATTTACAGTACAAAATGAGGTCTACAAGACAATTGTAAAGTGTGAAAATTGTGTTAAAAGTAAGAACAATTTAAGCGATACAAAATTCCTGATATTTTGAGACACTCTTTAGAAATGTAAATTGTGTGTTGCTTCCAGGTGAGACATTCATCTATTGTTACACCAAGAAATTTACGTGTATGAACACGTGAAATACTTGTTTTGTCAATAGAACTTTTCACAATTTGGAAATTCACTATTATCATACTTGTTTTGTACATCATATGCTGTTTTATTTAAATTCATTGAAACTTATTAGCTCTAACCA
>JAMKCH010034834.1:0-16217 GCA_023653785.1 Ophioderma brevispina
TCAATTAGAGGTTATTCTTCTCGAGTTTCACTATTTCATCATGGACGGACATAACTTAGCATTCCAGCTCTGCCGTTAAGTCCAATCTGGGATCGCTCCCGTCTAATTAACAATTTGCTTATTTGGTGATAAATCGACGCATTTTTTTAGTCATCTCGTTTGCAGGTATAGTTCCTAGACAATTACCAACGGAACTGTGTAAAAATATCAATTGTGAAATTGAGGGCGCTCTTCCAAAAATGTGGCCAATATTGCTTAAATAACACTGGCCACATTTGACAAAATATTCGCCCATCAAGATTTTTTCAAATTCGATTTTTTTGCATGGTGTAAAGCTTTAGAAACAAAGGCCCTCACCCGAAATGGATTAAGACCAAATCAGTTTCAGCTTCCTTATGGGTATACGGAACGATTTGTAATTTTAACGTCGCCGGCAAGTTAAATTCAGCAAGACGACGAAAATGGCGGTTAACACAAGACACGCACAGGCCGTATGAATGTTTTCCCACGCTATGCACACTGTTTTTGACCGGTCTACAACTTTTGTGGTTTTACTAATCATTGAGTTACGAGTCAAAAATATTCATGTAATCTACACAGTTGTTTGATTAAAGTTATGGAAACTTACAAGTTGGCCTACATTACCTGGATGTCTTTATCCTCATATCAATGGTCCTATCTGTTTTGGGATACCGGTAGTTATTTTTATGTGTAAATATATATCTGTTCTTGTTTTCTTCAATGGCCGAGAACTATCATTTGAGAGCAAGTTTTTTTTTTTTTTTTTTTTTTTAATTATATTTGTGCCAGTGCCGCTTTAAAATCAACTTTAACTTTTTTCGAAGGAGATGTGAAAAATAAAACCTAACCAAACTGGAACACACTAAACCTACCCACACATTGGCCATGCACCCTAACAACATCCCCTTTGCTTATCCCCCTCTATAACAAGTATAACTCATCGTGAAAACTCGCCCACTTGTATCTGCACTTCTGCATTTTTTTATTCTGCAAATTACAGAGACCGGTTTATGACAGAAAATACAAATGACAAAGTGTCCTTACGATCAACAATTTGCATGTAAGATGTGTGCACATGCATAACTAAGACTAACGGCACAAATGATATAAAATCTCAACTTTTTAGGTTACGTGGGTGTGGGGAATGAGGTATGGATCACAAAATGCCCCTTTAAAAGGCAATTGCTAATAACCTCATCCCACATTTTACCAAAAGAGGTCAACATAATTTTCTGAAGAAAGCTACTACTATAGTTACTATACCCTGATAAATCTAAGATCAAAAAGATATTTGGTTTTGGAGGTGAGTGAACAGTGCCCATTTGGTATCCTTGGACAAGGTCATAACAGGGGTCACTAGTCAGACTGGAAAATTTCCCAAATTTTGAAGTACAAGATTTTCCTTTCTGGTTGAGGTGGTTTTTGTGCCGATTCTCCTGGTTGGAGATGAAATTTTCCTGATGAGCAGGCATAAAGGGCTGATTTTAGCATGATTCAAACCTTCAAAACCGTCCCTCGGTAGGTGGTCTACAACTAGCAAGTGCGATTGAGAGAATTCATACCCTAAAAAATCTCCTCTTGTCACTTAAATTATGTAAACATGAAACCATCTAGTCTACATGTCAACAAACTGTTGCCCCATCTGCACTTAAAGCCACTATCAGCATTTCTTCAAAAATGTAAAAATTTGTTTTTATTAATATTTTGTTCTCAAAGTTCCATTTTTCGCACAGTTGTATTGGAATTGGTGTATAATGACCCCTGTAAGTGGCTAAGCATAACACGTCTTTATTTTAGGGGCAGCAAGATGTAGTTAAAACTGTCCATCAAAATGGGTAAATGCATTTGAAGTGCGCACTTGGCAAAAAAACCTCCAATTTAATGGTTAAAGGTCCATGGCCCGATCGCTAACAGCGCGCCTCGTTTCCAGAAGCCCCAGATTTTACCGGAAGTGGGTCAACAATTTTGTAATCAGAGAAAGCTACTAGTTTTCTCTTTTACCCTGGAAATCTTTAGGGCTGTTTTGAAATTATGAGCGAAAATGTGCCTCATTTGGTTGACCAATATAATTTCCCAGTTTACTCTATGTGGGGCTTAATAAAATCACGTGTTAGCTCTCACATCAAAACGGATTGAAATATCATCGCAAAACTTTACAGATTGAGTTTTGGGTGAAGCCAATCCAACAAGATGAAAACTTCATTGGGGTTTAGAAATTGATGGCGATATATGTTTTTTGATCCTTCAAGAATTGCAGTTATTTTCAACAACGAGTTCTTCATCCCATTAGTCCAAACTTTCCCCTGGATATCCTTAAATCGAACCATCCCCCTTTTAAATAGACAATATGACATTAATTTATTCCTTTTTTCACTGTGAATTTACAGTTGATCTCACATCAATTTTGGACAAGAGGGCTCCGATTCTTTAGGGGGGAGAATGCCCCCTTCCCCCCCCATGGCACGCCACTGAAAAGGTTACATCAGTTGTTTATATGTGGTTTCAATGAAATGTGTGGGTAGGCCAGGGGTGGCACCAGGTAAAATCTGGGGCTAAACAGTAAACAAAATTAAACTCATATAGGTTTAAAAAAATAAAAAACCCTATGTTTATGCAATTTATTTGCTTAAAACCCCTGATTTTCCGGAATTTTGAAATTCTCGGGGGGGGGGGGGACAAACCTCGGCATTTATGGGAATAGGGTGGGGACCATCATTTCCCTTTTTTTTCTTTGCCCCCTCACCTGTGTACCTTTTTGTCCAGTCTAAACAGACCAGCTACCCATTTTACAGAATGGGGGTGAACTGGGTGCCCTTTTCTGGGAATAGAACTTGTTTGCATCTGGCAGTGGATAGGGAACAATCACTCTACCACTATGCTATCCACCTACCTATATTACTGACATAGACTTACTGTGACTGAAAGTTATCCTTTCGGGTTTTTTTAGGTGTTTTTGATAATGGTGAAATCAACTCATTAATTATTTTGGGACTTGGGGGTTTAATTGCATTTGCATTAAAGGCTGAGTCAGATATTTCCCGAAGAGGGTGCACACATTCAATTTTCAAACAAATCATGTTTTTTTGCATATACATAATGCTTGTCGATATACTAATCACTGTGTAAATAGTCTAAGCTCAATTCGAAGTCCCCCCTTATATTGATCACAACTTTGTTATAAAATCCAGAATCTGGAATCATTGTTATACACGGATCCTATGGCATGTATAAGCTGTACATAAATGTTTACCTACACGAAACGAAAATTCCGATTCAATCTCTAACTTTGGAATAAGCAATTTTAGGTGACTATATTTATTTAGGTCTGAGGACTAAATTTTAAATACTACAAACACAATATATTTTCCAAAATCTCTGAGTCAGCCTTTAATTTTCAAATTTTTGAGACAATGGCATAGTACAATTCCTAATATTCAGACAAAAACGTATCGTCACATCTCAGAAACCTTAACATTAAATGCAACAAAATACAGCAAAAACAAACAAATAGCCATACAAAAAATGCTGAATTCAAACCCAAGAAAAAACGTACCTGTCAACCTTATATAATGGCATATGAATGTGCTGAAAGGAGGAAGACTGGATGCTCTTGCCACCCACAACCTATCTGGTTTACTTGGGAAATATGAGATGAATTAGAGTTTTTTTAAGGTTATCACTCATCACCACAAGGCATTAATGGGCATTTATTCCATAATTTTTAAGCAAAAATTACCCAAATAAGTATTTTAAAAAAACTGTGTCGGGTGCCAGGCATAATTTTTTACAAAAATAAGAACAACATTAAAAGCATTTAAAAGGAGTAGATGGTTTTCTAGTTGAAGTTGCATTTTAAGTACGAAACATGTATAAAAACAACATAAACTGAATTTAAAGTAGATGTTTGATACAGGAGTATAAGATTGCATTAAGAACCAATCACCTTGTTTTTACAACTTGAATCTCCCATTGACCGTTGACCTTGGTAGTGACCTTTGACATCACATGCGTAAGATTAATTTAACATAGTGTTACACCTTCCGTCTTTCAATAAAGAAAATAGAAAAAAAAACGCCCAATGGGGCGCAAAGTTTTGGTTAAAACTGAATCCCCAAGTTTATAGCTGTTAAAATTACCATAGGCTTACACCTTCCTGTCATTTCAATAAAAAAATAGAAAAGGCGCCTAATTGGGTGCAAAATATGTAAAAACTGCAAATTTGGAAATGTCCAACCTTACGTAAAACTCTCTTTCAGTCACTAAAGAAATAGAAAAAACGCCCAATTGGTGGCTCAAAATGGTGGTTAAATTGAATCTTCCGATCTTAAGCTTAATTGAATGTAGGTTACACCTTCCTGCAGGCCCATCGGGGGGGGGAGGGTTGTCAGATTTTTTAAAAACATTGTTTTGACAATTTCAACACCCAAATGTGGACTTTTTTCACATAGGTGGGGTTGTAAATTTGGCAAAATTGGACTTTTTGCTCAAATTTTTTGCCTCTTTTTTTTAACAAAAAAGCCTAAAACCCTTACCCCCCTATTTGTTTTACTACCAGTTCTACCGTCGCTTCGCTCACACACCCAAAATAATTTTGTTTGTGGACTTTTTTTGGAAAATTTTTTTTTGGAGATTTGGGTAGGTGGACAAATCGCAAACCCCGCACCCCCCTGGCCACACCCCTCCTTCCTGTCATTTCAAATGAGTGTTTCCCTAGAACTTCGTCTTAAATAAATCCACACTGTATAGTAAAACTTTAGACTTATGCTTCAATAATTACCACAGCTGTGTTTAAAAATTGGATATTTTAAAGCACCAGAATTTGTTAATTGACACCCTGAAACTGAAGGACCCCTCTCACTGAAAATGACCTTAAGGAGAATTAGCAATCCCTTTCCAATTATTTGCCTTTCACTCTTGTCCCATATACCTTCTGCTCACCCGTAGTGTCAACTGGTCCGTGGCCCCATCATTACTCTCCTATAGTCGTTACTCAGCCCTTTATCTATCCCAGCAACATTTTAACCAACTCCTATTTCCCAGCCAGTTTTTCAGACTAAAATCAAGGAATGGTTTTTTTTAAGCCTGACATTTGAAACCTGCAATGGTGTGCTCTTTTTGAAATTTCAATCGCAATACCAACCCAACACTAAACAAAACCCAAAAGTAATTGTATTCACGTCGATCATTTTCATCAAAGAAAAAATATTTAATGAATGACCTTCAGATATAAATATACTCATCGCATTTTGGGGCAGAGCAATTTCTCATAGTCACGCTAAGAGCAACCCACAAAAAATGTTGTGTGAATTTCTGCACTCTACAGAAAAAAGGTGTCGAAGTACCTTTAGGCTACCTTGAAAGGAGGGAGAGAGAAGACTCATAACTGCCAACTAGTACGAATTTAATCTTATTTCGTAATATTTCCAAGATTGTTGACAGCAAGAAAATCTTACTAAATAGTTTTAAATTTTTTTGCAAAGAAAAAATATTCTAAAAGTCAAAAGAAAATTTCAAATTTGGTGTCCATGTCCCTTTGTCACCCCCTCCTGGCCCCTTCATGCTTCAGGCACCCTAAGGCAAGCTCCTGGACCCCATCAGGGCCCAAGACAGAACCCTTGGACCCCATTTTGCTAATTTTTGAAGTAACCATGGTTTCGTACTGTGTTTTGTATGTCTGGCAGAGTAGACGACCCTTACAAGCAAACCATGGACCACCACACAGATTCCTATGTCGTAAAAATGTCATGCAACCAATTTCATACTCATAGATGTTAGAAAGTGGTTTTTTAACCTTCATTTTAATGAGTGTGTTTAAGGCAATCAAAACACGTACCCACCCTCCAATGGATTTACATGTAGGAGGTTAAGTCAAAGGAAAATACATTAATAAACTATTTGGTGCTTTCACAGGTAAAGATCTTTATTATCAGGTACCGTGCAATTCATTGTTCCAATGTTTAAGAATGGTGGAATACTGAGTTTGTTTTATAACTTTTTCAGAATAATTTGATAGTCAATATTTTTTTTTGTTTTAATGACCACCTTTTATTTTACAATTTTTGTGCTCTAAACGTTCAAGTCACTTTCGAGGGAAACAATTAAGTACTGATTCTAAAAATAGTATTGTGGCAAAATAATATTAACTGTGTTTTTGGTATTGTTGTCTAAAACTGAAAGAAGATTAAAGATATTAAAAGGACCCCCAATCCAAGTTGAAAAACATCATGAGTGTCACTATTTGCATAAGAAATTAAGAGCTCAGTTCAATTGACATAATGATATTCGTGTGTGTGATTGCTTGTCAAATTTTTTGTTTAAGTTAATTCAGATGTGAATATTTTCTAAGTTGCACACCAGGTATTGCTCCTTTATGCAAAATTGGACTGATTCTAGGCTGCCTGATTTCAACCATTTCATGTTTTAGCAGGATCCTGCCCCTGGGGTGCTGATCCTAGGAATGATCCAAACACAAACAAACAAAGTCAGGGGTTCCAGGGGAACCACTCTAAAGTACCAAATACTTTTATAATCTACCTAAATTTTGAGGGATTTAAGGTTTGAGGGATCGTTTAGAAAATTGGACAGTTGTTTTGTGGCTATTTGTCGTTTTAGGCGATTACCCGCTTTTTCCCAGTGACATGGGGCCTCTTAAAGTATATTGTGCCACCTTTGATACCCTCTCCAGAAAAAACCTGGTTATGCCACTGCTAAGATTTAACCTACAGTAGGCCTATCACATGGACCTGTTAATTTTAACCTATTTTTGGGAATTCGAACTTTAAAGTTGGTTGCTGCTGTTTTAATATCGCAATTTTGAAAATTATTCTAATTAGAATAATATATGTTGATAAAATTTATTGCCATTGGAGATTTGTATTTCGTGGAATTTCACTTTTGATTGTCTCTCTTAAAACAAAAAATTGTTGATATAGAGTCCAAATATTTACATCAGATATTTCAAGAGGTATCATTGTCACTCTTTTAATTCATTTTTTTTCTAGTCACTATTTATTCGTATGGTATATTTTTCTGCCAAACGATAAGTATTCATAAACACAATGGGAAGGGGGTTTCATAGATTTTGGTTGGGGTACCCATGCTTGTTTTAAAAAATGGGGGATAGCTGCTATTATGGGACTTGGGGTCTCAAATTACAATAATATCTTCTAGTCATGCTAGGAGGGTATTAAAATTAAAGACACTATCAGTGATTTGCTAAATCAGAAAATCGAAAAAAATCATCAAAAATCGATTTTTGCATGTCTGGAAACAAGTATACTAGGTATCCAACATACCCTACAAATGATAGAACCAGAAAAGCACCCTAATAAGGACGCAAAATTGATATTTTTAGGCATAGTGTCCGTTCGGACACTTACCTACACACGTAATTGAATGGGGATTCGTATCTTTGAACACTGCCGTTTTCTTCCTTTTCGTCAAATCTTCAGTTGGAATAAGTAACTTATGAGAATTCACAGGCGTCCTTCACTTTAAAGATATTTCCTGCCAAATTCCCTAATTTGATTCTTTCGGATAAATCACTGATAGTGTCTTTAAGTAGATTGAGACGGTCCCGTTTAAAAAAAATAGGAAATGAACCCTAAATTTGTCACAAATAAATTGCTTTGTGTCATTTTTATCTTCAGCAGTACCTGTTTTATTTTTCTTGTAATTTGGTTGTGATTTTTTAAAAGAAGATTGTTTATTACATGTTGAAAAACAGGTCCCCCTATGAGTATAATTTTACTACAAATTGGCCCATCGGGATTATATTTTCACTGAAAAAACTTGCCCATTTGTACCGAAAACTGGTACTGTTTTCGGTATATTTTCCTTGAAAATTGTGCCAATTCAGGAATTGCTTTCAGAACCCCTGAAGGGAGCACAAGGGCAATTTGACACCAAAGAATCCTCATTGTGCAAATAAACCAAGAAGATCTGTGTTAACTTTACCAAGTTGCCATAGCACACATGGACACAAATTCCTTCAGAACTCACTCCTGTATCACCATGCTCACGATTATTGAATATGAGAGGGTCATTGAACTCTAAGCCTAAAACTTGACACAGGTCCTGATTCATTACCATGTGCTTGTACTAAGTCAGTGGGCATAATGACATAGGATAGGGTTTTTGAATAGGGATGGATTTGAAAATCTGCAGGGAAAAAAAAAAACACTTGCTAATGTCCCACTCTCTTGCAGTTTATATTAAACCATGAAAATAAACTGAAATCTTATGCAACAAAAGCACATGATACTGTGCAAGAAGACTTCAAGAAGCATACTACTGACAAGGTATGGCCGAGTGGCATAACCGACCGCGTAGTCAATCCAGAGGGGCCACAAAATTTCCAAGTTGTCTTGCCAGAGGGGGCAAATTTCGTAAGTCGTCCCAGTGATTTGCTACAAATAAAGTCTGTGAACTTGAGAATTCGTGTGTATGCGCGCTAAACACCGAATTTTACTTTAATTTTGCCCAAATTTAGGCTGAAAATTGGTCGAAGTCCCCGAAAAAGACGGAATTGAAAATGCCTACTTTGGTCATGTCGTCCCGCTTTCGAGCCAGAGGGGGCATCTTGCCCCCCTTCCCCGGCGGTACGCAACTGAGGGTATGGTTACTTTAACACTTTCTACTCAACAGCAATATACTTTGCAAGGTGGGTTGAATCAAATTGCTAACAAAGATTCCTCTGTAACGTCCACACAAGCAGCTCAACAACAGCTATTGAAAAGAACTTGCAGTTTTATTTAGATAGTTACAAATTAGAACTGCAACACAAAACTTTTGAAAGTAAAATATTTTTCAAAACTACTGAAAATAAACACCAAAATATGTTAATGTAATGTAAAAAAATGCTAAATACACAAAGTATTGCAAAAATATGCAAAAGGTATTGTAAAATACCACAACATTTCTGGAAAAGTAATTGTAAAAAACCAAAACATTTCTGAAAATATTGTAAAAAACAAAATTTCCGGAAAATTGTACAAAACTACAAAATTTCGAAAAACCATAGTATAAAATGCAAAATTCTTGAAAATATTGTAAAAAATGCAAAATTCTGAAAACTATTTTAAAAAAATGAATAATTCTGAAAATATTGTAAAAAAAGCAAAATTTTTCTGAATACGGTAAAAAAATGAAAAAATTTCTGAAAAATGTTAAAAACACAAATATTCTGAAAATTTCATTCAAAGCACAAGATTTTGAAAATTTTGTTTAAAAACCGAGATTTCTGAAAAAGTCCATTAAAAAAAATGCAAAGATAAAAAACATACAAAAATTTTGTTTAATAAAAAAGCACGATTTCTGAAAAATTTGTTGAAAAAAACACAAAATTTCTGAAAAAATTTCTTAAAAAATGAAAGATTGCTGAAAAGGGTGTTAAAAAACGACAACGAGTTCTGAAAGTGCGGTTGAATAAAAAAAAACACAAGATTCTGAAAAAATTTCTTTTAAAAAAAAACACAAAAATTTCCTGGAAAGATGTAAAAAAAAAATACAAAATTTCTAAACAAAATTGTATATAAAAAAAAAATGCGCAAAATTCTTGAAAATATTGTTAAAAAAAATGCAAAATTCTGAAATATTTATAAAAAACTGAATAACTAATAATTTCTGAAAATATTGTAAAAAAAAAAAAATGCCAAATTTTTTCTGGGAAAAACAATACGTAAAAAAATGGAAAATTTCTGATAAAATGTTTAATTTAAAAACGCAAGATTTCTGAAAAAAAACATTTCATTAAAAAAGCACAAGATTTTGAAAATTTTGTTTAAATTTTAACTTTTTAAGGTTATTTTAAAAATTCCATTAAAAATGCAAAATTTCTGAAAAACAATTTGTTAAAAAAATGCAAGATTTCTGAAAAAGATTGATAAAAAAAAAACCACACATTTCTGAAAATTTTATTAAAAAAATAAAAAACTTAAAAAAAGCAAAAATTTTGTTAAAAATAAAAACGCAAATTCTGAAAATTACGTTATAAAAAAAAACACACAAGATCAAAAAACAAAAATCTTTAAAAAAAACCAAAAGGTGCAAAAAAAAGGAAAAAAAAACATTAAAATTACATCAAATTTGAAAAGAACCATGGTTTTTTAAGGTTATTTTGCGTTATCGAAAAAGTGGACATGGTGCCTAAGATGTTGCGGTTGTTGTACCGAGGGGGAGGGATTGTCGACAATTTTGCAGTCCAAAAAACCGCGCAACTATAACTTTACAGGGGTTGAACCCAATCTGGTCTTATTGGCCTCTTGTGGTCAACTCCTCCATTAAAATTTTGTTTCTGTAATTTGTTTTGTGTAAATTGATTTTTTTATGGAAATAAGTGAAGTTGAAGTGGTTGGGGAAGTAGTGGGGTTGTAAGGCCTTGTACCCCGCATCTCCCCCCACCCCAATTATATATAGATTTTACATGCCGAACTTTTTTGGTACTCAATGGGATTCTGGTGTCTCCTCGAGTGTCAAAAAAGTACCAAATTTGCCTACATCTTGATTCTATGACGTCCACAATGGCCCGGTGCCCTCTCAAAATTTGGTGGTGTGTGAAATCAGTTTTGTGTAAAAGGTTAAATTTCACGACGGAAAAAATAAATCAATTAAAAAAAAATCACACACACATCAATTTTTACGGATTTATGGCAAAAATAAGTCTTTAGACAAGAAAAAACTTTAGCTTAAAATGAGGTCATTAACATTAAAAACTTTACTGCATAAGGAACTTTATGGTGTACTAATTATGGTGTTGGGGGCGGGGTCTGTAATGGCCTTTGCACCCCACCCCCCCCAATATAACATTTTTCCATGCCGAACCCTTTTTTGGTATCAATGGATTTGAGTGTCTCCTTAAGTGTCAAAATAGTACCAACATTTCCGACTCTTGCTTCTATGACGTCATCACAATGCCCGGTGCCCTCTCAAAATTTGGTGAATGAAATCAGTTTTGTGTACAAAAGTATAGACAAATTTTATTTTTGCCTCGAAAAAATCACACAAACGATCAATTTACGTATTTGGCAAAAATAAGTCTTTAGAAAGCAAAAACTTTAGCTAAAATGAGGTCATTAACATTTAAAACTTTTACTGATAAGAGCCAACTTTTGGTGTGTACTAATTATGTGTTGGGGAGCGGGGGTTGTATGGCTTTGCAACTCCCCCCCCCCCCCCCCCATCCCCCCCCCCCCCCCATAGATACATTTCCTGCCGCAACCTTTTTTTGGTATCAATGGGAGTCTGCGGTCTCCTCTCGTTGTCAAATAATACCAACATTCTACATCTTGCTTCTATGAGTCACAAGCGGTGCCCTATCAAAATTTGGTGAATGAATCGGTGTTGGGATACAACTATGAACCGACGAAGCATCCAAAAGTGTGGGTTTAAAGGGGGGTGCTTCCAAAAGCCAACAAACCCATAAAAAAACGATCAATTTTTACCTTATTGTGGCAAAAACTAAACCGAAGAAATACGTAAATTAAGTATTAATGAGGTCATTAACATTAAAACAGTTGAATGCATAGGGCAACTTTTATGGCTGTACACATTTAAAAGGGAAAAGAAGGTAGCGTTCAACCCAACTTTGGCAGCTTACCCTACCCCCCTGGCAAGGTGGTGGGTGCATTTTTTTTTTTTCGCTAAAGACGATTTTAAAGATTTACATGACATCATTTTGCTAAAAACGACGATTTAAAGATGATACTGCATCATTTTGCGCCACAATCGCGCATGTTTATATTTTTTTTTTTTTGCAACCATAGAAAAAACTTCAAGCGAGTGCAGGAACTTTAAGGAGTAGACGAGGCTAAGGGGAAGTGTTTAGTTTTGTATGTTTTTTTTTTTTTTTTTTTTTTTGCATTCCAAATTTGGAATCGAGGTTATGAAGACATTGGCGTTCTGTCTTATTAAGTATTAATTAGGAAACTATTTTCATATCGGTGGCTGCCTCAGTTGTTAACTCTGTATGATAATAAACATGGTGTTAAAAATACTGTCGCAACTGTTGTTTTTTGTTTTTTTTTTGCATTCCATACATTGTAATTCGGGTATGAAGACCTTGGAGTTCTGTCATTAAGTATTAATAGGAGGAAACTATTTTTATATCGGTGCTGCTCTCAGTTTTATAAAATCATGTAGGTAATTAACAATGAGTGTTAAAAATATCCTGTCCAACTGTTGCATATTTTTTTTTCATCCATACAATGTAATCTGGTTATGAAGACATTGGCGTTCTATCTTTTGTATTACAAAAATGCTTTCCGAATTAAATACTTACAAGGTATTAAGTAGGGATATGATTTTTATATCAGTGCTACTCTTGCTTTTACAATCATGTAGGTAATTAAAGAGGTAGTGCTAAAACTATCCTGTCGCAACTTCTTAATAACAACTTTATATTAATGTTGTTTACTACATAGTCAACAGGTGTGCAGCAAGTTAACGTCGTCTGAGGTAGGATCAGCATTATAGGATATCCTGAGAATCAGATCCGTGATAATGTCGACGCGATGACATGGAGCAACCTTAAATCTCAAAGGTCTCTTGACCTTCTGATTAGAAAAACCAATACGACTGTATTTAGACTAATGCAACTTATATATTGGCCGGATCACACGATACGCTTATTAAAAATTCGCTTAATCTTCGTCTTAGCGATATCGAAAAGCAAAACTGGTCAACATGTTATTTTAATAAACAGTTTTGTTTGAAACTATAGAATTTTCAAAATGGATTACTGCTTGAATATACTTTAAACAAGTTAGATAATAGACCAATAAAATATTTTATGCAAATTTAGATGTAGCAATTTTAAGTTTCCAGTAATATAGGTAGAGTTAATAGTAATTAATGAAACATTGTGCAAAATTTGTGTGCCGACGAAAACTGTGGACTGGTGACGAGTTTCATGATCTCTTTGTTTTGCAGTTTCTTCAGTGTTCAAAGAAGCAAATATATTAATTCCTATTATTACAATAGCCTAACAATTTTTAAAAATGTCCAAATTGTAACTCTAAGATATATGGTGCTCATAAATTTATGCAAATTCCTGTAAAGCTAGCGCGCGAAAAAGTTTTCGTAAACTTCAATGGTGGGTGCTATGAATATTTCCTCATGTTTTAGTATTATTTGATTGTTTTTTTTTTTTCTTTTTACAAATAGGTAATTATATTATCTAGATGTTTACTTATTATTACGTCTCTCAATTTGTAAAATAACGTGTATTTGATGTATATTTTATCTATTCTTTGCTATGCGGTTGCGATATAGCGCCTCTATTGTTCTTATATGTATGATGTGTTTCTCTACCCCGGAAGGGGGTCGTAGAGTTGAGAATAAAATACCAAAATACAAAATACCAAATACAATACTGATGATGAGGGGAAAAAGTAGAAAGTCGTATCCACCACGCACTAATAAGTTAATCAGCCTAATAACTCTGCAATAAATTGAGTCTTTTACTTGAAATGTATAAAAATGTATTCACTGACAGTGTGGAAATAAAGAATAATTTAATGTGTGGGACAAACTTTAATTTCCACAACTTCCTACAACAACTTTGGTAATTCATAACAGTTGGTGTTGTATGAATTAACTGTTAGGTCCGGTATGCGCAAAAGAGTTAGACCGGTGACATTTAAAGTAATATAGTCCGCCGGGAGCCGCCGTCTGGGCTCCATAGACGACAACGGAAATAAAGCGCAACGAAACTAATGTTGCGTGAACAGTGTAAAAACGAATCGAGTGCCCTATATTCTTTACCATTGTTCGACGGTTGGCAGTAGTCCTCCGGGCTTACAGTCCGGGAACAATGGTGAACACTAGGGCCCAATCCTTCAGTTGACTCTACACGGAACATTAGTTTGTCGTCTATGGAGCACGGAACTATGATACCTGTCGGACTACGATTAATTTCACACCGGACTGTGAGTAAGGTGGACTATAATTACTTCTCAACCTGTCTAAATTTAAAAGTGTAATTTTCAAATATTTCCAATAACTGTCAATTTTGGACAAAACTAAATTTTGACTTAGACCAGGTCTAAATTTTAAACATGGTCAAATTTTGTGCATAAGGACACCCACTTTCTATGTTATGTTACATCCCTGTTACAAGACTTTAAAAGGCGACTCAGAGATTCGAATATTATTATTTTTGTGGTAATAATGAAAACTAGTAAACTAGAACTTAAAAGATAGTCACCTAAATGCACAATCCGAAATTTGAGATGAATAGGATTTTAGTTTTGATGCAGTAAACATGTATGTGTAGTATTTGTACATGGACACTGAGTTCTATGTAACTAAATTTCCGGATCGAGAATTTTATAACAAAGTTGTGATTTCATATGAAGGGCATTCGATTTAAGCTTAGCAATTTCACACAGTGATTATTAGTTTTATGGATAAGCATTATGTACATGCAAAAACACGATTTTTTGGAAATTGAGGGCGGGCGCTCCTCAGGAAATTTTGAGTCAGCCTTCAAGTACCGTCGATGAGTGTATGTTGAGTGAAAGACGGTCCCCATTAACTGCATTTTTTGATATGCTACTAAGGGTCTCTTTCGCCAAAATAAGCCAATTTGGGGGGAAATGAAAAAAGGGGGTAGAACTTTCCCAAAAAAAATCTTCGGGAGATTTTTATCTACACACCTCATCACAACCTTACTGTTTCATGGTGATGATTGCAAACAAAAGTTGTCATATCTATACCGTTACACTTTATTAACACTCAATTTGATGCATCAAAGGCGTATCTAAACCTAATCGAGCATATTAAGCCACATAATGTTGCAACCAAACCGAGACTGTCAGTTGAATTATATCAACTCTGCCGTAATGGACGTACTTTTCATAATACGTCACATTAAACTAATAAATTTTGCCAAAAAAAGTCGCTCACACTATATTGCGCTACATGCCGACATCATTATAGCTTTACCATGGTATAGGACTACACTGTCGTGGCAAAAGAGTGAATGCAAGGCTATTTATGCGAAATTACACTCGTGTTGTATTAATTCTTGTCATGGTGCTAATATATATAAACTTGCCTGTGAAAGCGTCCAAAGTAGTGATGTGTGACCGGGGTTTCTGCCAGCTACCAAAAAACAACAACAAACGAAGAAAAATAACATGCAAGCACGCAATTTTAACGAATGATAATTAAAAAAAATCAGGGTAATATGTCAACTTTGTTTTACCATGGACTTAAATGTCTCTTGATCAGCACTATATTTCGAAGGCAATCGGCTCGAGTATAAAGGAATACCATACATGATATAAAGAATTAGCCAAGACGTTTAGAATCAACGTGATTGATTTGATAAGTTTCTACCTTGCTAACGCATCATTTTTCAATTTTCAATCTTTTGCCAACTGATAACGAAATGAGTTAATATCCAGGGTTTCAGTCTTTCCTGTTATGGTGTAGTTATACCAAAAATCACCCGTTTAAACCTCATAAATGTCGGACGCACTTCTGGACTTTGCATTAGATGTGTGTCATTTCTAGGTAAGAGAGGTCTTATTAGGATCAAACTGCGGTTGCTCTTCATGAAAACCAAATCACTCTAGTATAATGTTATCATGAAACAGCTGTTATTACATATTTGATGTTAAATTGTCACTTTTTTTGTTTCCCATGATGCCGTTTATGAAATCACAAATAATAAGCGACATTGCCGACAGAAACTATAAACAAGTTATCGTTTGGGCATAGCTTATTGAGTGGTGTCGGGGCGTCAAAAAGGGGGCTAAAGCTGGAGCATATAAATCCCCAAAACATAAAATTACAGATGTTTAAAATTAGAATAATGTTTTCAAGAAACCTTAAAATAAATCTTAAATGTCTTTTTCCCGAAAAAATTTCTGACGGTGGACAATTAATTGATTTCGTGGTCAGGAAAAAAGTTAAATAATTTTTACCCCCTCTCATGACCGTATACTCTAAAAAACAGTGTTGCTAACATTAAACCTTAAACACCACCTTGCCTTTCACTTTCTACACATGTTTTTTACAGTGAGACAATATGTTTACCGTTGTCATAGACAAGGTTAAACACTTGTTTAGATTTTGAGGTGTTAATTCTTCCTTTCTAAATACAATGAAATGAGATCCAAAATGGATACCTATTGAAAAGAAGTTAGTCGCCATTAAAACGTTGAAACTTAGTACGATGGGGGAAATGAAAC
>JAMKCH010034835.1:0-15607 GCA_023653785.1 Ophioderma brevispina
TTTGAAGACCGGAATTTCAAAAATGGCCAAGATAGGGGTTATTTTCGGCTCAATTTTCATCGTGAAATTTTTGCGTTTTTTTCGGTGTATTTTTCGGCTGTTCAGTGTGGTACAAAATTACTCATTATTTTTCTCTCCAACCAATTCACGCAGAATAAAAACGCGTGCCAACAGCCATAACATAAACATTTATGTTTTCACAAACCTTGTAGTCCGATCGTGCTTAGAAAAATAATAATTTAAAATTTTGTCGGTCAACTCGGTTGCTTTTTCGCACTGTGTTTACGTTCTAAAGCTCCACTTCCGGTATCTTGAAATTCCCGGTTCGCGCATGCGTTATGCGTTTGTTCCTAGTTAAGCCTAGCCCCCGAGGGGGGGGGGGGGTAACCTGTACATGAGCCCGGGTAACCACCCGAGTTACAAGGGTTCCGGAGGTTACCCTATGTGAGACCAGAAATGAATGAAATGGTACCCTATCTGAGACCAGATATGTTCAAATTGATACCCTAACCGAGACCAGACCTATTCAAATAGACACCCTATCTGAGACCCGTGGCCAAGTAATATTACCATTTCACACTCCAGTTGAGCTATTTAATGAACTTTTATGGAGTTTTTATATTGTTTTGAGCATGATTTCAACACAAAAATCATCATTGTAACAGATTCCTGCCGATTTTATACTTTATCTGAAACTGAAAAGTGAAATTTGATACCCTATGTGAGACTGACAGAGATATAGGTTGAATTTGATACCCTATATTGCAAGTCTCGAGACCTGCCCAGGTCTCGCGTTTTTTGTAACTCGGGTGGTTACCCGGCCAGAATACGCAGTTACCCCCCCCCCCCCCCCCCCCCCCCCCCCCCCCCTCCCCCAAAAAAAAAAAAAAAAAAAAAAAAAAAAAAAAAAAAAAAAAAAAAAAAAAAAAAAAAGCCTAGCCCAACCTTGCTTCAAATACAAAATCGCAACTACCGGCTCGGGCTCGGCAATGGGTGACGAGCTAAATATACTAGTCCATCTCTGTAACAAAACATCCACTACGCTACTTTTACTCTTTCCATGCAAACAACTACTTGTGGTCTGCTGACGGAAGAGATGAAGGCAACGGCAAATTTGAAACTAAAATCCCTAAAATATTTAAATTTCAAGTGCTTTTTTCTCAAAATGAGAAAAGTTGCTCAAAATAGCGTTTTCTAGCTATATGCCAAAAGGTGTAGAGGTCTGTTTGGTAGATTAAATGTAATTGATATGGCCAAGTGAGTCGATTTTAGCGGATATGTCGCCAATTGGTCTAACGTATATTTCGCAACCGCTAAATCCCAACTTCAGTAACGAAACATTAATGACCTTCACCGCCTGTAATCAAAGTATAATATCATATAGTTACTGGCAAGATGCCCAAATATACGGTATGCCATGATACAATGCATTTACCTGGGTATGAGCTGCGATGGCTAGAATGCTGTCTAAATGTAACAGGTGAAACTTTTGTGAGCCTGGTATACCTATGATGCCCGCTACGAAATTTTGCCACCCGGATTCATGGGTATTTTGAAAGGAAAAAACCGTAAATTGCTTAATATTGAAAGAACGAAAATAGTGCATAAACAACATATAGTTTGACCTGTCATTCGAACCATCCGCATTTTTATTATCTTTCGCTGACCGCAAAATGTACATGTTGGCGGCCCTTAGCATAGAAATTAGTTTATAATATAATATTGAATGGCTTTGAGTATGATACAAGAATATATTGCCACGAGTTAAAAATATTGTACGAGTCGAAAATGAGTACAATATTTTTCAACGAGTGCAATATATTCAAGTATCATCGAAATGACCTTCAGATTTTATTATTATTATTTTAATATCAGGCTGACTCAAACCGAGTCTTGATCACCACAGTCTGAAACAATACAGTGGTTTCAATGATATTGTTCTCACTAAAAATGCCCGGATGCGAATAAATTATTAAAAGATATTGTATTGGCTCCGGGGACGTTTAACCCAAACACCCAAACTGTACAATAAAAGATGTATTTGTACCACTCGGAAGCCTGATATAAATATAATTTATTTCTATCAGGCTTCCAAGTGGTGCAAAGAAATCTTGTATTGTACAATTTATTACGGTAGAAGTCCCGATATAATAACAATATTTATTTTGATATTGTATCGCTCCGGGCATTAGGACTGACGTAACTTTTGGCTCCACACTGTCAATGCAAGTTTGACTTGAGTCCCATTTATCAGACGTTAGTCTGTATATTGGAATTGGTCTACTTTAAATTGCCAAAAATGTGGCCCGTCAGAAGACAGTAAGTGTGAACTTATTGGGGGTAGTACAGCCTTTTGCATTGTGAGAAAATTGAACTTCTTCAAACCGTTTGGATAGAAGGAGTGGTGGTTTTAGAGCTATAAATTGGATATGTTTGTGTTGGAAGTCTTCCTCCAGGGCCGAAAGGCTTTGTTTTGTTTTTTTTTACGAAAAGGGTGAATTTTGGGACGTTTGTGGGCAAGTGTTTCAATAATTTAGTGTTTTTGTTTCGTCCTCCGAACTGCCATGTGGATAGTCCTGTTCGTATATGGTTACACTTGTAACGTGGTGATGTGTACGTGTATTTGTGGAAATAAAGTGCCTGTATAATTTTTCACTTATGGTGAAATTATCCATTAGAGATATGTAATGTTTTAAATTCTTTATAGGCTATGGAAAAATATTCATGATGTATGTTTGAGTAATTTGGTTCGCTTTATTCTCGGTAAATATTATCTTCCTCTGCTATTTGTTTTTTTTAGTTTTGGTCGTGCCAATTGTCTTCCATAAGCTTGTGACAAATGGAGCAGATTACACATTTTTATGATAGATCCTCAGTTGCGCCGCGGTTAAGAAGGCGCTTATGGCACGGCGTGTATTTTTTCCCCCGTTGGTCCAAGGTTTCGAAATCGGTCAAATGCATTTTGATTTTTTTATTGTTGTTATTTAGTTTTTGTTTCTTGTTTAGCTGTTTGTTACCAGAAAAGAAGTGCCGCGTTTTTTGCTTTTTCCATCTTTTTCCCCCAACTTTTTTCTTCTTTTTTAACAACCTACACAGCTTAAGTGAATCACGAGTTGGGATAAGTATGAACAAAATTAACAATGTGAAACAAAAGAAACTAAATTTAAACATAAATAAATACAAATTTAAAAATTCAAGAATTAATTGAATATGAGTGAAAAAAAGAAACGCTAAAAGACAACCAAAAAAGAAAGACACATTAAACAAATCAAGAATTAAAAGAAACCCGATTAAATTAAAATTACTTAAAAATCATCAAATAATATAAGGCAAATATTAAATAAAAATATAACAAAATTAATTAATACACAAAACTAAATGTAAAAATAACAAAAAAATGGCAACTAAAGAAAATACATCAATAAGCAATGTACTTAACCTGAATGAACTATAAAATAAAATCTTAAAATATAAAAACTAAGATAAATTGATAAAGATTTCCTATTTCCATATCATCGACATTATAATGAGTACAATACAAAGGGAGTGAGAAAAATAAATACAATTATATAGCGGAGGTGACCAAAAGCCAAAGTGGCCAGACGATGGCACCTCCGTTCATAAAAGTAATATAAATACTTACAAAATAAAACTACAAAAAATGTTGCAACAACCGTTGTCGCTTATTAGACCCATTAATGATCAAAAACAAACACTGGCAACAAAATTAAATTTAGATCAGGTATACGATTCAGCAGATAATGATGCGTTTTCTGTTCGTCTGCTTTTTAACGCTACATTTTTAGAACACTTAATCTTTCGTGAAATTCAATTCCAGTATTGGTGGGCCCATTTTCTTTCCTCTTGAGAACAAATGGTTTTTACAATGCTAAGTAAACTCACCTGTGTTACGAGTGTTTCCATAATTAAAGTAATTAAAAAGACATTTGGAAGTTGGTGTGAAACAAATTGTACATTAACAACCCAAGATTCGAGTTAGTATAACATAAAATACTAAGCAAAAATACAAAACAAAAAAAAACAAAACAATTATAAATTTAGTTGGAAGCATATGAAAATAACCAAAATACACTTTGATAAAATACTAAAGCAAAGAGGTTTGTTGAGGAAAGATGGTGGCGTGGTATTATTAAATACTAATCAAATAAAGAGTAAAAAAAAAATAATAAATAAACAATGAAAACATTGACATAAATACGACCAACGTTCGTAAGTAATTTAAAATTTTTAAAAGTATTTTTAAATATTAATTAGTCATTTTTTAATACGAAACAAAAATTAAGAACACAATAAATAACCCTTTACAATGGGCAAAATATATGACAAAATATTAAACTAAAAAGTAATATAAAATTAATTTAAAGAAAATAAAACCTTTTTTTTTTAAAAAAAAAAATACGAAAAAAATGTTTTAAAACAATTATAAAATAAAAAAAATAGAAATGTGAAAATATGACCAAATAAAATAAGGTTTAACAAATATAAAAATATAGAAAAAGTGGAGAAAATGGTTACAAAACAATATACAGTTTCTCAAAAATAATTAAAAAAATAAATTTTTTTTTCATTTTTCAATTTGGTGATAATGAGAACCTGAATTGGGTGGAGAAGGGTTGTGTTGGGGGAAGGGGTGATTGACAAACCTGTTTATATGTGGAACCCCGGCGTTGCTGGAAAGAGAACCCCGGGGTAGTTTGGAAAGGTAACTCGGGAGTTTAGAAGGAAACCTGTTTAGAGGTTTCATGTATGCAAATGAGGTATTTGCCATTATATCCTCAAGCGCTTGCTGCCCAATATCATATAGCGCATTACGGAATCAATGTAAGACTAACCAAAAAAAAAAAACATGGTATTGGGGGATGGGTATAGGTGTGACGGTAATGTAGAAATGTGCACTGGTGTAGTTGAAGAGGAACCCTGTGTAGTTGGGAAAGGCCACCTTTGGTAATGAGAAGGGTGATCTGGGTTAGTTGGGAAGGACAACTCAGTGACATCTGGGAAGGGATCCCCGTCAGTTGTGAAAGGGGTCTTTGATAGTTCGAATTGAAGAAAAGACCTTGGGACTTTATGCAATCTAGAAGGGGGGGCCGGTATATTTGCAAAAGGCCCTGTGGTCGGTAGTCAGGCAGTGACCCTAAGGTGGTGACAAAGTTTACAAACGTTACATTTACGTCTGATAAGTTTCCGCACGGAACCAAACAACTCTAACC
This sequence comes from Ophioderma brevispina, assembly GCA_023653785.1. Taxonomy (NCBI): domain Eukaryota; kingdom Metazoa; phylum Echinodermata; class Ophiuroidea; order Amphilepidida; family Ophiodermatidae; genus Ophioderma; species Ophioderma brevispina. The sequence continues at coordinate 5,232 of JAMKCH010034835.1, forward strand.
TCGGTACCCCCCCCCTCCGCGCCGAAACCGCGAAGCCGAGAACCCGAAAATTCAGTTTGTGATAGACATGCAGATATTGATTCTAATATAACGGTACTTTTCCGAACATCAACTGACACTGATGTAGAATGAATACACCTCAGATGATCCTTTGTCCTCGGGCACACACAGAATACCTTTGGGCCTAGATCCCTACTACTAAGATAGACTGATATGAATATGACAACACCGTACTACTATTAGATTTTTGTACAGAAACTCTAAACCGGAACATTATGCGGAAATCCGGAGTTTATTTCCTTATTCGAAGTCCACCACAACACGTCAACATATACCTTTGAAAACTGCTTCATCTGAATTCAACTAAGGGACGCACCATAGAAGTCGGGCCACTCAACCAGATCTTTTATAATTAATACGGTACAGCATCTTCTTCTTTTCTCACGTACACCATCAGGGGCTTTAAACAGCTTTGCAACAAATCAAGTATTCATTGACTGCCTCTAGGTTTGTACATGCGGCAGAGACGACGGAACTGAATGCAGGGGGCACGGCCATCTGGCCTTTTAAAATGGGGGATGACACTTTCGAGACTGCCTTTACTGCTTGTAATTATATAATCCTCTATTGTGCCCAAATTTGACAAGTAACTCTTTGGTCAATGTATCAAACTTCTATACACTCTTAAAATACTGAGTGCCAGTCAGGTATAATAATTTGAATAAGACAAAGCTTCTAATAAGCACATTTTGTCTTTATAATTTAGAATAAAGTTCATTATTCTGCTTGAAAAATGAGAATTTTATGCATCTATTATATGGAAGCTATTAATATATATAATAAACAACTCCGTATCACTTTCAGTTTTCAGTCCAAAACAAAATTACTTAAATTATCTAGAAAAGAAGTGTTGTCATACTCTACCCCCCTCCCCCCGTTACACTCCAGTGTCATTCGCCTAACAAACATCATTTTAATGCCAGCCTACGCACCCTAAATGTAAGACGGAGGTTTCATACTCTCTTTATATCTTTTAAGGAGGATATTTTCTTATAGTGTATACCCAAGTATTGTGGACGGTTAACCTCTTCTGGCCTCAAAATATTCTTGCAAAAATAAACAACAACAGCAACAAAAAAACACGCTAAAATGTTTGGACCCATATCCCTAACGTCCCTTAAGTGCATTTAAATGCACTTTTCAAAATCACGGAGCGGACTCCCATCTTGTTTAGGGGGAAATTGCGCCTTAATCTAACAAGAAAAAAATAACGCTACCTCACTTTTTTGCGGTGATCGTCAGGTTTCCTCTAGGAACGTTATACACAACCAGAATTTATTCAATTTTAACTTTTTGGCTATTTTCAAGATTTCCTATAAATCCTATAGCAATAAGTCGTACACAACACACAGTACACACTATAAATATTTTGAATCCCTTTGACCAGAAAAATAATTTAATATCTTTTTAATGTCTAACAATATCTTTGGTAGAAAATTGGAGCAATTTTAATTCCTTCCATCTGCAGTGTAATAATAATTCTAATTCATTACATCTAATTCATTAATAATAATAATTCATTACATCCTCACCAAGAAACATGAGAAATCTGAGATTCCCCTACAGCAAAAATCCTTCGTGATGGTGCTCTAGGTCTGTGCCAAATTTCAGAGATTTATAATCAAATGCACAATTCTTGCTATAACAGGCTCATTGACTACGATGCCTGGCGGATGACCAGTCCATGCTATTTGAATCAATCGGGCTCGTTCTTTAGAAATTCACGAGAATCCGGTGTGAAATGTAATATGCACAGAGCGACAAATCTGTAATGGCGTTTGTAAAACATATACGTGACAACTGTACTACAGACAATAAATATTAGGGTTAGAATTAGAGGTTATGGTAGGTGTTAGGATTGTGACCAAGGTTTGTTGCGTGGATACAGGTCATCTACAAATGCTGATTCCGCAAGACTACTTCCCGCCTATTTCCGCAGTTAACAAATCAACAAGTGTACGTGAAAAGTGCATTGTCTGAGGTAATTGAATTTCCCATACATATTCTGTCGATATTCACAAGCGCACATCCTTACATTGCCGTTGGACATTTCTGACCGCAATTTCTGAATTCAATTCCATTGAATTATACACGGTGCAAACTTTCTGTTCCAGAAACCTTCATGTCCAGATTGCGAAGCAAAGTGTGGTCTATCAGAACCGTCTCACTAATTAACTTAGTTTATTGGCGTTTTGCGTAATGCTATTTTAAGTCCAAAAGATGCTGCTAACACAAGATCATTGTTTAGCGAATAAATAGTCTACCACACCACGGTTAATCGCATACATACAACGAAAGTTCAAATAATCATAAAGTTAAGTAGATATTATTTATTTCAGTTTCTGTGAAACCCTACGGATTCCCATGGAACAAATGGTCATTGCCGAGAGCGATTCTATAATTGGGGACCTTTTAGAGCCTGTCAAACGCCTTTAGGTATGACGAATTGCTGCATGCTCACTTAATTTGCGTAGAAATAAAAGTACTTCACATGATCATTTAGGGTGAGGTTGTATAAGGAGTGCTCTGCCAAGAGATGAAGTGTCATGTAGAGGTAGCGGTCAATTTGTAGTTATCTAAACAGAAAATTAAAACAAAAACCCATAAAAAAACAGCGGGTTATTTACCAAATATTGTTAGGAACAAATACGAGCGTACTTTTTTTCTGATGGTCACGGGCAATTTTCAGTGATAAAATATGGCAAAATGTAGGTCATATCCAAAACACTAACCGCGCCGCAATGTGATCATACAAATAAGATTGTCCGTCTTCGTTCAGTTTGTTGAAGGTTTCATTTTTTATTTTTCACATTGTTTTTATAATGGACATCTACTTTCCAAGCTAGACTGTCACCTAAACACAATAAAGTTTGTCTTCATGATAAAATATTGCTCAAGGTAAATAATATCAAAAAGAGCAAGAAGGGCTTCATGGAAACCAGAAGGTAGTACAATCATAATACAAGAAGAGCCATCAAAGAACAAAGAACTTCGTCAGACGTTTGCAAAACAAACCGGCAAATTGGCATGAATACAGAAACTACAAACTCCAAAAGTTCCAGCGTAAAATCACCAGGTTTTATTAAAGGGACAACGTAATTTTTAGAGCAAAGGCAAAATCGTTTAGACGCTCAATCCAGACAAATTTACTGGAATCAGAATGCTACGAAATCACTGAAAGATGGTAAATCAGAACTAATAAGATCCCATTAATTATCTGATGTGCTTCCCTGCCCTCCTATTCCATGCAACTGTTGCAGCCCAAAACTTTTGAGGGGCGGGCATATCAGGTTGGCTTCGACTATTACACCTGCTGGATTCCTAGCATTTCATTAACGTGTCGTTATCACGAGGGGATATGTAGACGTTTTACTTGTTGTTTTATGCTAAAAGGGCGCCAGCCACTTTGGAGAAAGGTAAAATAATTGAAGCATTGCATGGTCTCAGTTGACAGTTGCTCTTGCAGTCTAGCTATTACTGATCTCAGAGAAAAGTGTCAGGTCGTCAATAAAGCAGGCCAAGAATTGAGCAATACCAAGGTATTGATGGATGAAGTACTTCGTAGTTGACCAGATATACCGAGTTTATGGATCAGTTACGTAGCGTGTTCTCAATAATCAGACCAAGAACTTAATGCAGGATATCTCCTCCACTCTCTGCTTGGAGCAAAGGTCATTATGCCGTACCTTATCAAATTCACCGTTGATACTCAAGGCAATCAGACTTAATTCATTGCCTCAATCCAGTTCATTGGACCACTGTTGAAAGAGAATGGTTAGAATGTTATGGCTTTACTATCAATATACCGTATGGGGACTTTAGGTAGCTTTGAAAACAGCTTTTTTAAAAAAAAAAAAGCTTTACAATGCTGTTTTCAAAGCTCCTTTCCATGATCTTACTGATTTCACTCAGAAGGGATGGTATACATGTATATTAGACCTGGATAAAATATAGTCATAACTTGATTGAGGATGTTAATCTATTTGTGTTGTGTTTTGTTAGCGTTAAAAGATTACTAAAACGATGCACAAAGTTAATGTTCAACTCTATTTCGCATATTTTAATCCGGAGACATCGATTCTTAGAGCATAATTCCTCTAAGTATGGAAACAGAATACCCATTTCATATTACATTTCAAGATCAAATTTCATTCTTCCATACAAGCATTGCCCTTGTCTGCCCCAGCGGACGACAGGGAGGCATCCAGAGAGGACTTTGAACAACATGAAAGCCAGGAGTTGAATTTCTTACATATTATTTGAAGATACTCTCCCATTGTTCGATTTCAAGATTATAGCGACATGTTCCCATATTATTGTATCGTGTCGATAGTTTACATACCCTATAAACCAAACCAGTTTCCCTTTCAACGACATTATGAACGATGCATTTGGGTAAATCGTTTAATGTCATTATTTAACATTTGTATCTCATACACGTCACATCTTACGTACACAATTATAAACTCTTGTCTTGATACCGAAAATATCAAAACTTGTTTGTTAATTTGTTAAAGAAATGTGATTCATCGATATTTCGACATCTATCATGGTCCAGGCTACAGATTCATTGATACCAACCTTGTTTTATTAGATATATAATGTTTTTCAACGGTTTCTAGACCAGTTTTTTATTCTGATTCTGAATCCGGTGGATGCCAGACGAGAATTGTTTGTAGAAACGCAAAAAAATCAAAATGGCCATCAAAACACAAACTTTTCATATGTTGTTCACTCAAAAGTTGTACTTTTCAGCCTGTATCATTAAAACATTCATTGTGACCAATTACCATATGATTCTGTAACAACGCAATCAATGAATTAAATATGGCCGCCAATACAAGAGTGTCTCGTCGTGATCTACATTTGACTGCAGCTTGGTAATTTGGTGTGAATCCTGGTGTTTTGACAGTCAGGAAATTAATTAAAACCGTAAGAATATTTTTTTCCAAATGTGATAATTCCTTCATGATAGCATCCAGGATGGTTTCTGATACTCTAAAATGACTATAATTGATAAATGTGCCTAACCTATTATACTGCAATGTTTGTGTAAGTCAATCAGATCAGTTTACATATCATTAGGTAGTCAAATATGCCATCCAAGATGGGTATCCAATATGGCTGGAAATGGCACTTACTAAGCGGCGAAAAATCCGATCACTAATTGTCTAGAGATATGTCTCTTTGTTTTTGGTAGGTTTTTGGGCGTCTATTGGCACCCATATTGGGATATTTGATGAATAACAACTCATTGACACTTCAAGATAGGATGCCATCTTGCAGATATCAATCACTTTATGTTATGATATCTTAACTGCTCTGAATGAGTTATAGGGATATAAAAATACATTGCAGCTCTTGCCTATAATTATGTAGTAATGAATTTGGTAGGTTTAAGGCGTCTATTGGCATCCATATTGGGATATTTGATGAATAACAACTGATTGACACTTAAGATATCCTTAATGGTTTTTTTTTTTGAAGTGATAATCCAACTAAAAACCACAAAAATATATATTTAGCCTACAGCGTGAATTAATTACTGGCCTTTACTGACTGAAATTTCCAGCCATATTGAACGCCCATCTCGGATGCCATCTTGCAGATATCAATCACTATATCTTAACTGCTCTGAATGAGTTATAGGGGGATATATATATATATATATATATATATATATATATATATATATATATATATATATATATATATATATATATATATATATATATATATATATATATATATATATACATTGCAGCTCTTGTCTATATGTGGTAATGGATTTTGCCATTTTGGAGCCATCTTGAATGGTTTAGTGATTTGATTGATTATCAAATTATTGAAAGCTATTCATATGGTCTAGTCAACATATTGATTGCTAAAGCAGAGGGTAGATATACCAAGTTTCAATTTTACGATCACAAATATAAATATAGATGCTTAGTTGCATTGGCGGTCATATTGGATTTCTTATTAGGTGTTTAATGATCATATTTTCTTGTCACAATGGTTGTTTTGACTGGACTGGCCAAAAAATACCAACTTTTGGTGCAATTAAAGAGAGATTTTAGTGTTTGGTGGCCTGGCATTTGATCTTCTACAAATGCTCAAAGTTTTAATGGCATACCAGCTTAGGCATAAGATCAGCCTCAGAGAAAAAATGGTCTAGAAAACTGTTGAAATATCAAAATACTAAATCTACAGCAAAATTTCCGTGTGTTAGAACCACGTGACGACACCCACAGATAATCGATTATGAGTATGATTATGTTCACGTGCTTTTTAAGGACTTCAATATCATAGGACATTAATTGAGGGATCGAGATTGATACATTAAATGTGTTACCTAAGGCTTTTTATAGAACACGTCCAATACTGGTTTGTTATTATGCAACATGGGAAAAATGATAAATGTGCTTTTTAAACAATTTTTTGTTTGATTATTTTCCTTCAAAATTACGTGGCAACAGCTTTATGATGTCAATGTCAAACAAAGAATTTACTGGTCATATTCTTGAGTGCGAGTGTCTCGTGTTGTAAAGATTAGACTTTTTTGCACTTCAAAAAAGTAGTTGGGGCCATGAAAACAGTGAGATTACGTCACCCCATAGTTTGTACGGTGTGTCACTCAACCAAACTCAGCTGTGGGATCACTATGGCCAACTGTAATACAGTATGATCGCCATTAGTGATCAGCCGTGGAGAACATCGACTATTCACAGACGATTGTGGGGTTTATACGTTTGCGAAAGAAGATAACTTCCAGCGAGATGATCCTCTTGAAGACTGACAGAACAAAGGAAAATGAAATTCAATCTGCGAATATACAAATTCATGCAGACTTAGCAAATAAAAAGAAACCAGCAGGGGCGACTTAGATGGAGGAACGTGATCATCTTACTAGAAATCTAACTACTCAGAAATGACAGTGGAATGCCTACATTTTACTATGTTAACCTAATCACAGCCGAAGCCAACACAACGCCACCACAACGGGCGTTCGTCAAAAGAAAAATATCCCGTTCACACCCCAAGGGGAAAAAATTAAAGCAGCAGCATTCAAAAACCTAAATCAGACAACGTTAGAATAACGCATCTTGCGTCCTGGATCCACAAAAAAGTTTGATATAAGGAAGATTGAAAACTTTAACAGAAGAGCATCTTGGTGTTGCTGGATATTGAGTTTTGGCCCGAAGATAATTATGGTCCTGCGACCAGATCCTTCAACTCGTCTTCATAGCGGCCTATCATGATTAGGTGCGCTTTATCCGGTTAGTGTTATTTAGTGTTCCCTAAAGTGCGATGGTTTCCGGCTCGGATTGCGTGTCGTGTCTGTGGGCGCTCATCTTGTAATTCGAAAATCGTGGGTTAGATCCCCATTCCAGGGCGTATAAAAAAAATTGGGTACTTCATTATTATTTTTATCTTGGCGTTTGAGATGGCAATCTGATAACTCAAATAATCGTGACAACTTAAGGTTTTCCTGCAGAGTTTTCAGAATGAAGAGAAACGCGTACCTTTTCGAAAGAGCTGTTGGTGTCGTTTGCCATTTCAAATACTACATCAGTACACAGAAATTTCTTAATCGAGTTCGAATCCGCTAACGGAGAAAATGCGAGCAAATTTTTAATGTTTGCAGTTCAGGCAAATAAAGGATCGTATTCGGTCACTTACTCTTTCTTCACGCAATGGTTAAATAGTTGTACGTCTTGCTCCAACAAAAAAAAACGGGCGTGCAAAAGTGTGCAGCCAGACAGGTATAAGGCATCGTGCTTTTCCAGGCGCACGTGTGAAATGAACCAAGCTATTAGCCTTCATAAGATATTCAAAGGTGACATTCCCAATGTGCAAGTGGGTCCCATTTACTTAAAACATCACAACTGCATAGAAAGTTTCAATCAGTTATAAATAAGGGCGATGTAAATGGTTTGGCCGAAAGATAGAAAACATTTTCCCCGATAGCACTGGGTGATTTGAATAACGCTATTGCCTGACCACAATCGCGGCCTGCCTCTCTCTACAATGATCCTCTTAGTTTCCGCATTAAAACAAACTTAGTGTCATCACTAAAACCCTGTTCCCCGAATACATACAATAAAGACCAGGAATAGCTCTAAGTACAATTATCACAATTGCGTTGATCTAGCGATGGAGCGTTTACCTACATACCTATAACCTACATACAACTTGTTTTGCGTTACTCATCACCCCTACTTAACACACTGTTGCAGTAGATTTCGTTTGGGGAGGATTCAATGCAATAGCCCAGTCCCTTAGCACAAAAATAGGCAGTATTGTGCCTTTTTTTCCTAAAGCTAACTTGGTTATGCTTCTACAGTTTATGCCCCGAACACTTTCTTTGATCGCGTGCCAAAAATGTCGCGCCCCCCTATTGGCCTACAGCGCCCTCTATAGTTTTAACCCAACTATGAAATATTACTTTCAAGAGCTAAATCTTGCCATAATTCCACTATTTGTGTGACCAACTAAGTATAGGAAATTTAAAATGATGCATATATATAGAACTATTGATTAGGTTAAAATCAACATGACTGCACTTAGATTTCAAACAATGGCCGCCACTGACATCATACTCTCAGCCTAAGTGAGTTAAGATGATAAAAACACTAATTTTAAGGACCATCCAACATTGGTAATGCTGAGGGGTTCAGAAAACGCATTTATACATTGCAGTTGTAATCAGATATCAGAAATCCCGAATTTCAAGATGGCATCGTGATTTCAAAATGGCCGCTATGACACTATTATTTCTAATTTACTCAATTATTGAAATGTACTTTTGAAGGTTGGTGATCAATTTCACCGCTTTGGTCAAAAAAAGTCCTGTATTAGATTTTAAGCACTCTTATTTATCAGTAATTTTTTTAGATCAAAGTCAATATTGATGCCATCTTAGATTTCCAATGGCCACCACTGAGTATCCATGTTAGGCTTACTTCACTTAATGCATTTCATATTTGAATGCTACGAGCCTGTTTTTCGAAATGGAAGTATAAGACCACACATACTTGGTACTTTGTTAAACGATGCGTTGTGTTGGAGAAATTTAGCACTGAATATTATGTGATGTTTGTCATCTTATTATTATTTATGAGAGCTAACAACTCCATCAGATTAGAAGAGATTAGCCATGTGTATTGATATCAAGTTACATTCTTTTATTTGGAATGGATTGGAAAAAAAAAAAAAAGAACCTTCGGACACACAACAGAATTACTCACATCACTTACAACCACAAGACGAAGATGCAATGTTGTTATGATGATTGTTAACTTTGGTCTGAATGAGAAATTCTTCTAGGTTTGAGTATCTTAGTGCAAGTGCAAACATAATGGGACCATGAAACACTTGCCCCAGTTTGTGCATGTCCCTTCATCACTGCTTTGCTACTTATAATTTGTGATAACCAAGGTGTTTATGTTAGATTTGTGCAATATCCTGACAAACCATTTCTGAATATATGGAATCTGCCAAGCCATCGCATCTTTTAATACTTCATTAATAACATCATTGCTAAAAGTTTGGAAGTAAGAGAATTAAATAAAGGCGGTGAACGGATCATGGTCCGATTTTGCATTAAAAACAAATTTCAAATTTGGGTCAAATCGGTCAAGACATTTGGATAGCAAAAGCATAAATGTATCTAAATTGGATCGATTGAGCGCAAATTTATTGGTCGAGGTATGAGTTGCAAGAATATTGGGTGAGATCAGTCGAGCCAATATTTTAAAACTCATAGCGAGACCATTAATATTGGGCATAAATCGTCCGATTTTCTCATTAACATTTTTGAATCCCGATATTTTCACACACTTTGACTCCGCCTCAAGACTTGTAATGTACTAACTGGCATAGGAGACTGTATATTATTAAGTGGTCGACAACATTTAGGGATGTTTTTGTTCATCATATCAAGTGAAACATTTACTGGGCTTTAAATTTCACTGGGGGTATAATGAGAAAATATGAACTTCTCTGACTTTTCTTCTGATATACCAAATCTCATTCTGATGTAGTAAGTGGGGACGAGGTTGTCCATTGGGTCACCCACCTTAATTTTGCACCTATAATCGAAATCGGAAATAAAAAAGATACTGTATGATTGTTTTTGGTGTCAAGCTTGAAGCTTTGCCAATCCCTAAAACCTCCCTCCCTACCATCAATGTTGAGTATGTTATGCGCACTGTAACACAATTTCAGGTTTCAACTTTTGTCCGTATGGCGGTAAGAAAGTGTGCCAACACTTTGTTTCAAATTGTAGCCAATATCACAGAATAGTCATGCATTCG
>JAMKCH010034836.1:0-30838 GCA_023653785.1 Ophioderma brevispina
TCAAACTTTAAATTACGTGTTTGAATCAGCCGAAGTAATGATATCCATTTGTGACTTTTTAAAACAAATGCCGCATTTGTCTTTAATCGCGGTCAGTTCGCCAGGAATAACACGTCTCTTATTTTCACACAACCGTTAACTCTTCTGTTGCAGTAAGCCTCTATTTGAGAAGGAGAATTATGCTGAGAAGATGACTGGGGGCACTGTGCAACATTATGATTGCGCTCTAGGATTTACTGCAAACTTTTAAATCCTGGGGTGGGTTCGGTCACGTGGGCATAACTTCAACAATGCTAAACTCATCGATTCGCAGCCAAACTGAGTGTGTCAAAATACGCGTAAATATAAACACTGCTTCTAATTATATCCCATATGTAATAACAAGTCAATTTATCTTTTGAACTTGGACAGACAAAATTAGGGCGGGGAGTTACTTTTTTGGGTTTGTTAGTAATCCCAAACCTTATCAACACACTAACATAGTTGTTTATATATATATATATATAATATATAATAACCGGCTATATCGCCCAACTCTTTTGGAGACACTGATTCTTTGTTAAGTACTAATGATACGTTAGGGAGACATTTACTGTCTCCATAACGTTTCCTTTAGAATTGAGGTTTATTCGATAAAAAGATAGGAATAATTAATTTATATGCAATGAAGGGTAATCCACTATAATAAAAGGATATGATAACGTTACTTGAATTTTAAATAACTTAAGAGCTCATTATAAGCTAATGACTTATTCAACTGTCCCACTAGACTATACCCTTTGTAGATTTATATATATATATATATATAATATATATTGTACATATATATATACTATATAATATAATATTTATTACTAATCTATCGGCATGCACGTATGCCGAAATGTAGGTGATTTTTTTTGGATACCAATTCTGCTCGCGGTAAAAAAAAAAAAGAAAAAAAAAAAAACCATTGTCCGGCGATGCCTGTGAAAGCCTATCTTTGATTTTGTGGAGACCTATGTTTTCTCTCTTTTGAATATTCATCTCGCATGTTTTCTAATCCAACAGAGGGCATGGGTAGCGCTTTTAACATCTTTTTGTGAAAGAAAGATGTTTGACGAGAATAATAAATTTTCTTTAGATAGATGACCTGGGACTGGGAGAGTTGCTCTTGTTCCTCCTTGTGTGTCTTACAGCTTTTTAATTGTGGTTGCTCTTGTCCACTCTTGATGAGCAGAATCGGTATTACAAAAATCATCCTATCATTTGTACGCTTATGTAGTCTTGTAGATTGGTAACCCTAACCTATAATTATCACACTAAAACAACTTAAAAAAAACCCAAAACTATAATTACTACTTGTACAGGCCTACAGATTTTATATATACGGTCTCCACATCCATTTAATGGAACTTATTAGGGCGCTACATAATCATCTGATGTGAGGAAAATATACAAATATAGTAATTAGTTCACTTGCTAATTTCACTCTTTCTCTATATAAATAGAGTATTACAGTAAAACTGTTTCTAGAATATTTCGTGAATACAAAACCGCCCCCATAATAGAGTAATGATCAGACCACTTGAACAAATCAGGACTGGTTGTTTTTGGGCACCGAGATATTGCACAAGTTCTAAAGAGAACTCCCAAATAATAAAAATAGTTTTATATTGGTCTTCCTAAAGCTTTATTGTTGTGGGGTCTTAGTTTTAAAGTGGGGGTCTTAGTTTTATAATTGAGGGGTCTTGGTTTTATAATTGAGGGGTCTTGGCTTTATAGTGGGGTCTTAGTTTTATACTAGTTGAGGGGTTCTTAGTTTGATAGTTGAGGGGTCTTATTTTTATAGGGGGTCCTTATTTTATAGTGAGGGGTATTAGTTTTTTATAGTGGGGTCTTAGTTTTATAGTTACAGTTTGGCTCAGAATTTCCGGGAGGGCAGCCCTCAATTTTCAACATTGTGTTTTTTTTCTATATACCTAATGCTTTTCCATATAATAAGGCACTGTGTGAAATAACTATAGCTCAAATGGATGCGAAGTCCTTCATATATGAAATCGGGTCAACTTTGTTTTAAAAATTCCGGATCCCCCCCGGAATTTTGTTTTAGCACGGCTATCATATGCTACTGTTAGACTGTACATAAATGTGTACTGCAATGAAAACGAAAAATCCGATTCACTCTAACTTGGAATTGAGGGATTTAGATGAGTATATTCAGTTCTAGTTATTTTTATTGCTACACAAAAATATATATTTCGTAAATCTCTGAGTCAGACTTATGTGGGGGCTCTTAGTTTTATAAGTTGAGAGGGGTCTTAGTTTTAACAACTTGGGGTCTCTTAGTTTTATAGTTGAGGGCTCTTAGTTTTTCGGGATTGAGGGGTCTTAGTTTTATAGTGGCAGTGATCTTATTTTTTTAGTTGAGGGGCTTTTTTTATAGTTGAGGGTGTCTTGGTTTTATAGTTGTGGGGTCTTAGTTTTATTGTTAGAGGGTCTTAGTTTTTTATAGGTGAGAGGGGTCTACTTTTATAGTGGTCGTAGTCTTAGGTCTTAGTTTTGATAGTCGCGCCCCGTTAGAGGTCTCCCTGTTTTCACATCCTTTCCGATGGGATTTAGCACAGTTAACACTTGGCGCTATTCTGCTCTCGGGGTGAGCGATATACACAACAATTGGACTGTACTTGCTGTATTCATTGGCATATCAATTAAATGATTACAAATAAGTATGATAATATTTTTTTAAAATCAAATTTAGTAATGTTAACTAGGCTTTAGAAACGATTAACACATAATTAAAGCATACATGTCGCATTCAAACATCTATTGTCAACAAAAACAAAGATTTTACCTATGTCTATTATACCATCTCTACCTGAACAGTTATTTTTCATGATAAATGATCAATTTTTTTTTAAATAACTCTACAAAAAAACTTGTAAATTTAAGTGACACTCTTTTGATCATATTGCACTTCTTTTAAAGAAAATGAATTAAAATATCTTAGTGACAAGAAAGTCTTTACTCGGCAGTAACTTGATTTTCGCATGCCTGACATCGGTTTACCAAACCCAAACGTGTAATGACCAACAGATAATTTTCTTGACTTTTGTCGTCTCTGAAGGTTTTAATAACACAATTGGAAGAACATTCCATTAATTTTTATTCAATAAAAAAAGGAAAAAAAATAAAAACCTTTAATTTTTTATATCGCTACAAACAATAGAATTGACGTTTAACCTTAAGTTAGTGTTCATAAATACTAGAGCTTCGGACATAAAAAATGTATCAACCCTATTTAGGTTCTGAAATTTTTGTTAATCCCTTTTATCTTGCTTTTGATGCCCCCTTATGCCTTCAGATCAAATGCAGCCAAAGGCAGAGGATGGTTTGGTGGGGAGGGGGGGGTGGGCCTGAAAAGGGGTAGATCCAGTTCTATTAAGTAAAGTGCTGCGCGACCAGTAAATGCATTGATTATTTTGACGACGTGCAAGTGGTGGTAAAACAGGTATGGGTGTGGTCCTTTCTCGCGCGTAACCCTTGCAATATTCGATTTGTAATACATGTATATGCATTTTCATCAATGCAAGAACGTGTGGCAAGGTGGTTCATAAAAATTGCTAGGTATTGGCAACATCTTGGAAAATTAAAATCATGTTGTTGATGGGCATTTTTTTCTTATGAATATGTAGCGTGGAGAATTCGTCTATACTCAAGTTCAACAGTAAAAACGCAAATTGCGATTTTTATGAACAAATTTGTATGGATGAAAATATTTCCATCTGTGATCAAATGTGAATTGTGAAATTCTTAGCAAAGTTTATTTTAAGTAAAAGAGAATGAGTGGTGTGGATGAACCATGGGGTTTGGGTGCGAGCGGGGGAAGCCTAGCAAGTTAAAAGGGATTTCTAAAAAAAAATCATTGTTATTATTTACCATGCTGTTGTCTCAACAAAACAAAACACTGGGCCGTGAAAATAATGTTTATTTTCCTTGTGGAAGCAGTTCCGAAATTTTTCAAGTGTATGTTTTTATGCTCATAATAACATACAAACAAAATGATTTCAGTACAATTATTGGCTTGCGCATGTTTTGTGGACTCTGTTAGAGAACAATATTTTTAGGCGAGCTTTCATTACATCTTCGCTACCATTAATGAAATAACTCATCTTTACAAAGCATTAAGCAAAAAAAAATCCGTTTAGGCTTTGTTGTTTCGCGCCCAATGTCTTTCGCTACATAATAAGCTAAACAACTTAACAAACTTAGTAAAGCCTTGTTTATCACTCGTAAAAAAAATATCCCTATATTACACGAAAATTATATAACTTGTGCTGCCGTAAGAAAATGACCTATATGCAAAACCTCCCACGTGAATGTCTTTTCAGACACCTGACTATAAACGATGCTGCAACACTTACAATATATTTATGAGTAAATAAACGTTTCTGATGGCACCGATTATTCTTTTTCTTCGTGAGAGTCCGTTCGTGTTTTGCGTAAGATATTCAGCAGTGGAAAATATTTCTGACAAAAATTCACATCTTTAGCGTCGGTCATCAGTGGTGTGTTGCCACGATTTGTTATGTAATGTTTTAAGTTAGGGTTTATCCTTTTGTGTACGTCATAATGTTTGTCGGCTTCTTGTGTTTCGTAAGATTTCCTCAGTAGAAAATATTTCTGACAATATTCACTACTGATAGGAGTTCGTCATCAGTGTTTGTTTCCCCTAATTTTGTTTCTGTAAGGTTTATCATTCTGGGGGTTTATCTTTGGTGTGAGTTAGAATGTTTCTCCTTCATATGTTTCGTAAGATTTCTTTTCATCAGTAAAAATATTTTTTTAATTTTTTACCTTTTTGGTTATTATTATGTTGGCCATCATTGTGAGTTTTACGAAGATTTATTTTAAGGTTAGAAATAAAGAAAGTACTCTGATGCGCTAATATTGCACTTGTAAATCGCCTTTTTCATAACTGTGAGTCCAATGTGTGATTCAAAGCCTTTTTATCAGAATAGCATTTCTGACAATACTTTACACTGAATAAAGTTTTTCTTGAGTGTGAGTTCGAATATGAATTTTTAGATAAGTCTTTTGAGAAAAACATTTCTGACAATACTCACATTCGTAGGGTTTTTCTTTTGTGTGAGTTCGAATGTGCCTTAGGAGGCCATCTTTTTGGGCGAAGCACTTCTCACAATATTTGCAATGGAATGGTTTTTCTTTTGTGTGAGTTCTGATGTGCGTTTTAAGCGTTGTTTTTCGTGCGAAGCTTCTCTGGCAGTATTCACACTGAAAGGGCTTCTCCTTTGTATGCGTCCGAACATGGTCTATATAATCACATTTGGCTGCAAAGGATTTCTGACAATATTCACATTGGTAGGGTTTTGCAGGGCGAAAGTGAGCTCTAATGTGCGCTCTAAGGTTGTTTGATAGTGAAAAGCATCTTTGGCAATAATTACACCGATGTGGTTTTTCCTTTGTATGATTCCGAATGTGAATTGTGAGTTTCCTTTTCGTAGCAAAAGATTTCTGACAAAACTCACAATGGTAAGGTTTTTCATTAGTATGTGTGCGAAGGTGGCGTACAAAAAAACCCTCATACGCAAAACAGGCTTTACAGTACTCGCATTGATAGGGCTTTTCCGCAGAGTTACGTTTCTGTAAGAAACATTTTTTATAATTCTCTTTTGCAAAAGTATGAATGTGTCTTTCTCTGTTATTTGGGGGAACGAATTCAATAGAAACCTTGCACTCACTAAGTGCATTTGTGCCTATTTCAGTCTTCTTTATCAACCTTTTTCTCAGGTATTTACGCAGATATGTTTTTCTGCCTGATTTCAAATACATGTATGGATACTTTTGTTTGTGGTGGTCAATATGCAGCATTAATCTTTCCAGCGAGTGTTTATAAATTCCACAAAACCTACATATAAATGGCGTGTATCCTTTCATAATGAGGACTCTGTAATTCTGTATTATGACCCAGCATCAATACTCCACAAGATCACGCGTGTTTCTCCCGGTAGAGGAGTTGTCACATATGAAATAGTTTCGACACACGGTCACACACCACGCAATGTGTTGAATCCATTAGAATAAGCTAGCCTAGGTAAGTCGATCTGAAGCTAAACTCCTACTTTAGGTTGGTAATTACTTGTGAAGTTGAAGAAGTTGACACACCAATTGGACCACTCATCAGCTGCTAACATCTGAAATAGAGAATATGCCAAACCAATCATCTACTGATAACGACGTTGACAAAATATACATGTACGTTAGGGTGCATACCTCTTGTGGCAAATTGAACAAGACAGTTGTACCTATGTACAACATAGGTACAACGGGCCATGTTAGGAGCGTCCGTATCATAGATACACGCGGCCCCGGATCAGCTTACACAGTTGAATAATAAATCGTGACACCACCACAAGCCATTACGAATTACTTGTGGACACGAAGAAGAAGTTGTACCTAATAGGCAAATATTATGTGTTAGGCACGTAGAAACCTATGAGTACACTTTCTATGTTAAACAATTTAAATTAAATCAACACATTTAAAAAACAAATCAATTGAGTTTGAAAAACATCAAGCCAATAGAGATCGAATGCATAATGATAGTAGAGGTGGGCTATAGAAGGTAATAGTTTCAGATCAGGTTCAACCCATGATAAAATTGATGACTTTAATGACATTGATCCCATTTTTGAAGCAAAAAAACCCGAAAAAAATGCTTATCAATACAACCAGGGTGTTCCCCTGGGGCCACTTGTATTCCAAGGTGGATACCATGCTCGTGTACAAAAAACCGTTAATTAGGGTCGTTTTTTGAGATCAGACGATGTACGCTCGTACATTGTTTAGGGTAGTCAAAATCGTCAAAAAAGCAAAACTTAGGGTATGCTTTTCACGTCGAAAAATTACGTGTGTTAGGGGGTGGGATTTGAATATTTAAAAAAAAACACATAAAGCTTGAAATAGTGAATTTTCTTGCCGCTTTTCTCTTAATTCAACATATTATTCTTCAATTTCATTTCATTTCCGCATGCTAATCTAGTGACTGCACACACGTATATGTGCACAACGGAACAGGCCTAGTTCAATGAAATGGATGAATTTGCAGAACAAAAAACTGTCCATTACGACATGACAACGACTTTTGCCCCAACAGTCAATCAGATAGCCTTCACCCTTGTCCACCGGAAAACAACACAAATTTACAAATTGGTACTTGAATATTTATAGTGAATTTCAAATTGTTGTACCACTTTTTAGATCCCCCAAGACTTTCCAGATTTTTACATGTGATGTAAGCTCTCTTGTAAAGCTTTCGTCACCAAATATTAGTGTTATTTAAACCCTTTATACCCATGTCTCTTTCCCCCCACCCTATTTTGATTACCCCATTACAACGACCAGTTTACTGCACCCCAATTGAAACTTTAAATAAATCACCCCCCCCCCCCGCCCCCAGTCGTACACCCACATTCCTTATCAAAACAGTCTCAGGCAGCGTACTTATAGCCTGTTTAGAGTATGAGTTACAACAGTACTTATTTATATAAAACCCCATACTGGTTGAGTGGCGAGAAAACATTATTATTAAATAGGCCAATACCTTGTTTAGGGGTTGAACCTTTCCTACGTAACCGTCACGCAAATGAGGGTTTAGGGATAGTAAAAATATTAAACAAAAATACCTGTTTAGGGTAGCAATATCAACACAACACTTGCTTAGGGTAGCAACTTCAACCAAAATTATTGTTTGGGTGTTTTCTGTCGCCAATGAAAATACGCCCCGTAGGGTACATTTTGGGAGGGCCATACACGAGCATGATATCAAACCTGGAATACAAGTGGCCCCCGGGGTATAGAGCCGCAACAATAATGCCAAAATGGATGCTAAAATTCAAACCAGTTATCAATTATTTTGTGCAATTACTTAATTTGGTGCAATACTCAAGTTTTGGGTATTCGGAATTCATTTATGCCAATTTGCGTCTTTACCATAACCTTTTGTTTTCGTGATATTGCAGTTTGAGTTAAATGTCTGGGCTGCCCCAAAACGGTATCCCATGAAAAATGTGATTTGGACATTCCAAGGGTTTTAAATAGCACTTCCTAAAAAATTAACTTGGATGCTGTTTGCGGTTTTGAAGCTGCAAGCTTTTAAATGAAATATAAAAATGCCAACAATATTAAGTCGTTGACCCATGTATATTCCAATGGAAGTGTTTTCATCCAATTGTAAGTTGATGCCGTGGGAAATTGGTATGTGTTAGAAAGTTCTATCTTCCAAATTCTTGATGATGTCCAACCTATAAAATTTAAAACTTTGATATGATGTGACTTTTGGGAAAGCACTCTTGCAGTAGGAGTGGACTATATGGAGGGCAAAATTACTTTTGGTTATTTTTATTAGGGGTTTTTCTTTGTATTCTATTAAACCTATCTCAACAGGAATGATACTTTTTTTACCTCTGGTCCAAGAAAAAAAGGTGCAGTCCACGTGCCATGTCCTTTAATTTTGTGGTGGGAGCGGATTTGAGCAGAAAATCCCAGAATTACTCTTTTCACAGGTATTTTTTTAATGCTTTTGATGTTTACTTTTATGCAAATGAGCTCAAGATAGCTGATTTTGAAAGTTGCATGAAAATTGGACATTGCGTTTTCTTAAAAATTTACGTTTTAGGTCAAAATTTAGCGTGAGGGCGCTCTACGCGATATTTTGCTTATGCTTTCTCATTTGCTGTTTTGAAGTTTACAGCTAATCCAATTTGACCAGCTCAAGAAATTTGAGTACTTTATTACTTGTAGTTTGTATGCAGTGCTCATTTCAACTTTCATTTGAATGCTCACATTCAATTCTACACAAAGAAAGTGCATTGACCTATGTACATTTGAATAGGAGTATGTGAGGAACATTCAAATGAGTGCTACAGGTAAACTAAATGAGATAGAATGATCAAATTTCTTGAGCAGGTCAAGTTTGCGATCATCTTTATAGCTGCAAACTCAAAAAAAAAGCAAAAGAAAAAGCGTTGGCGAAAAAATTGTGAAAAGCTCATCTATATATATAATTAGACATCAAAAGCATTACAAAATACCTGTGAAAAGAGTAATTAGAGGGATTTTCTGCTCAAATCCACTCCCACCACAAAATTAAAAGACATGACACAAGAGGGCGCTGCACACTTTTTTGGACCCGAAGCCAAAAATTTTGTCATTTCAGAGATAGGTATAGTAGAATACAAAGAAACCCAGCCCTAATGAAAAGAAAAAAATGACCCATTTATAGCGCACTCCTACTTGCAGTCCAATTTTAGCTAAAAGTGCAATAGGGCCATCAAGAAAACAAAAAGTCGTGATGAGATGGAAGTTTAGAATATTTCCTTACAGGCCAAAAACATGGGTATTGGCGCAAAAATGAAGGCGATAAAACAAATTAAACCTTATCAAGTTATGGTCAAAAATAGGATTTTTGCCAATTTGGCAACCATTTTGGGTTTTTCGTTGTGCCACCCTGGGTTTTGCATTTTTTTTTCCATTTTTCAAAATTAAAAAAAAAATGATCTGTTTAAATCAGTGAGGTGATTTCAGGGTTCCAATCTGCTTATTTTCAAATCCGAAACCTCAGTAGCATAGTAAACTGCTGTAATGCTAATACATGGTTTGTATTATCACGCTTGGACAATGGAAATGTCTTGCTAAATGGGGAAAGAGTGAGTTCCATATGTATCCCTTTAAAAATCTACAGGAAACAAATTCTTTTTTATTGATGGCCCTACACTAAACAATACCCTAAGGCCAAAAATAAAAAAAATAATTTGTTTTTTTTTTTTTTTTTTTTTTTTTTTTTTTTTTTTTTTTTTTTTTTTTTTTTTTGGGGGGGGGGGTATAAAATCTAGACAAAAATGTATAAAATACCAGTCCACCCATTTTACAGATCAATTGTTGAGAAATAAAGAAGTGAGTGGGTGGGGTAAGATCAGGAACGTGTCAATTTTCTGGATTTATTTGATAGAATAAAGCACAGTTTAGTTGATCATATACTCTACTCAGCATTAAAAAACCCTAAAATAGGAAATTGAAAAAAAAAAAATAAGGGAGATGATATAACAATTTTAGCCAAATGTTGAACTCTTTAAACCCGTCGTTCTTTAGGGATCCTACCGAAAAGCCAAATACTCGGAAATATTCGTGACCAGCCGGCAGCCTTTAGGCTGGAGTCCCGATAAGCGCCAATTCATTTTGATAGCTCGATCGCAATCGGTCGCGCCGAATGTTGATGCTCGATTCCAATAATTCACCCCTCCTGTGATATAACAATCGATTCACCTTTGCATTATTTTACTACAGCCCCCGTGATGTCATGGGACCCCTAGGTTGGTGAAAAACAAACCATCTTTCCTTACAAACGAATACACTAGCAACCGATTATCACTGGACATGCTTGAACGCAATATACACACACTATAAGTTTGAATACATCTAACACAATGTAAAACATTGACAATTCTTTGTTTTCTTTCATGTACGGAATAAACTGGCAAACCACTTATATTTCGGGTCCCATTTCTTTGATTTTCGGGCGTTCCTATTTACCATTCAAGAAAATATTTCACTTTATTCCGATTGATTAAACCAAGAGATTTATACTTGGAAAGCATAACTTGAATTTCATTTATGTTTTTGGTCAGAACTTATAGCGCCAATTTTTCACTCCTTCTTTCATGTTTAACCTCTTTCACCCCAAAAATACTAAACCCCTCTTTTACTAAAAAGATAACCCCCAAAGAAAACCCCTTTGTCAAGGACGGGAGCTAACACTTTAGTGGATGCTATCCAACTGTATATATATACTCCTCTTATAGCCCCGTTCTATTGTTTCATACTAAAAAAACAATAGAACGGGGGCTATAAGAAGGATCTATATATACAGTTGGATACTCAAATAAGTGTTGCTCCCGTCCGTGGACAAAAGGGGGGATTTCTTGTAGGGGTAATCTTTTAGCAACAAGAGGGCGGTTTAGTAGTTTTGGGGGGAAAGAAGGTTAAAACATGAATGAAAGAGGAGGAGTGAAACGGGGCTATAAGTTCTGACCAAACAGAAAGGGAAATTTCAAGTTGATGCTTTCCAAGTTATAAATCTCTTTCTAATATAAGTGGGTTTGAAAGTTTATCAGTAAATGAAAGAAAAACAAGAATGTCAATGTTTGCCATTTGTTAGATTCTATAGACCAGTTAACGCAATGTTGTACACATGTTAGGCCTGGTATCTTGAATATTGAACTAGGTCGGCCGGACTGTTACCACACTGGGCAATTGTATCTGTTAGAGTTTTACTACTATGGGCCATAACGATTGGCAGGCATGGTGGCAGTCAACAAAAGAAGTGACGTAGGATGTTAAGGTCTATATAGTCAGAAACTTTAGACACCGTTCAATCCTGTCATGTTGACCTTCTTTCCCCCCAAAAACTACTACACCCCTCTTTTGCTAAAAAGATTACCCACAAAGAAATCCCTTTTTGTCCTACGGACGGGAGCTAACACTTAAGTTTGATGATATCCAACTGTATATAAGATACTTTCTATAGCCCCCGTCTATTGTTTTTTGTATTGAAAACCAAATAGGAAACCGGGGCTATAAGAAGAGTCTATATATACAGTTGGATATCATCAAACTTAAGTGTTGTGAGCTCCCGTCCGTAGGACAAAAGGGATTTCTTTTGGGGTAGGTAAATCTTTTTAGCAAAAGAGGGGTTTAGAGTTTTGGGGGGAAAGAAGGTTAACATGAAAGAAGGAGTGGACGGGGGCTATAAGTTCTGACTAGATAGAATCTAACAAATGTCAAACATTTAAAATGCGTGTTTCTTATGTACGGAATAAACTGCAAACCCACTTATAGTTCTTGGTTCCTTTCTTTGATTTTGGGCGTTCTCTCTTTTACCATTTAAGAAAATCCATGACATTGAGAGAATTTAAATCTATTTTCCATTTTGATTAAACCAAGGAGATTACACTTGCAAGCAAAAAACTTTTCCACGCACGCGGCTCTTTAAAAAGTTAATACTTTACACAACCGCACGTGCATAGGCCTACACATACACGTACTAAAAATTGCAAGACCTCACACGATAGGATACTAGATGTGGACTACACCCAGACCCAATGACTCTTGATTTCTAGCAACCTAGGGGGTCATGACATCACAGGAGCTGTAGTAAGATAATGCCGACTTTAATGTTGCCGGTGACTAGAACGCGTTTTGCTTCGGGGGATTGGTTTTGCTAAAAAATGCTCTCGGCATTTCTACCGACAATATAGTGCCAAATTAGGGGGCGAATGAAGTCACACGGGGGCCAGACGATACATTCCCCCCCCCCTCAAAAGGGATAGGCCTATGGCCGAATTGTTAGTACCTCACACATCAATGACACTATATACTCTGTTCTATCTCAAGTTAAAAGCCAATTAATCTCTCTTTATTACAGGCATACTGAATAGGAATTTTAATACACGATGAAAATGCTGGTAATAGAGCTAAACACAGCCAGTCCCCTTACCGGACGTTGTTATAAGGATGGGCGCGATGCATATCAGACGGATAGAGAAAAAGATACTCTACTCGATTCATCTGATATGTGAACCCCGTACCTTCGTGAAGGAGGTGAAAACTTCAGTGAGGCGAGGATAGCCACCTATTAAAAAATCCTCAAAGCTTGATATTATGAAAAGCAGACAAAGTCCCATCATAAAGAAATCATTAAACTGGTTAGAATGTTTCTTTGTTGAATGAAGTCCAAAATATAATGCATTCCCGAAAAAAATTGTCATTTTAATGAAAGAAATTCACAATGATCACCCCATACCTTCCATGTTTAAACTGTGTGCGTAAAAGAACGGGGATTGGGATCAGTGTGTATGAATTTATTGGAAGGTGGCATATTTCTGCCCACGTCGTGCACGCTCCAAGTTCAGCATATCAACGTACCCTAACGCAAGTAAATCCGCTCATTTTCAACCCTCATTAAGTCAGTAAATGTACTTTAATTATAAATAGTGAAAAATCCGTAATTGTTCCATTTATAAAAAAAAAAACATATAATATCTATACATTAGTCTTCTTTTCAACTAACGAATCGTGAAATATTTTCCACTAATCAAGTCAGCAACGAATCGTCGCGTCTCATGTCAGTCGCTACCCATGGGTGGTTTTTTTCCATTAAGCGTTCCCTTGCTACCGCATAATTATGCTGCTGAGCATATCTCACGCGCCTGAACACGACCACGAGGGGCCGGCCCCTACTCTTGCACAGACGCCACCAGTGTGTGATGCTCTCCAACGTAACAACATTTACTCAATTTGTAAATGCTTACGTGTTTAAAACACAATTAGTTTGTTCTAAAATAGTTTACACCATCACTGGAGGTCTTAAGTATTTTAAACAAACGGCGCGGCATCAGATGAATTTTTGGCGATGTGGACGGCTCAAATTTTAAAAACTCAATGACTTACGCGCACATGGCCGCCGCCGCCGGGGCGGCGTGCGGTTGATCTTTCGATGTAAGTATCAGTAAATTCACATCAGATTGTAATATTACACGATACTCATTTCTTATATGAGCTGACGGTGCTATAAAAATTGTGACAGCCCTTTAGAGTTATTCATTGTTATAATATTCATAAATATTGTGACTTTAAAAATATTGTGAAATATTGAAATAATGATACTTTCTTTGCTAGCTATGACGATAGTTTGGGGTTTTTATTGCGAATTGGATCTATCTCTCTTCCTCCTCCTCTCTCTCTCCCTCGCTATAGATTCGATAATTTATACATTTAGTAATATATCGGGACTGTCATCTCATCTTCTCTATGACCATCCTCCCCCTCTCTATATCCCTCAACTTTACCCCCCCCCAAAGTTACGCTCATCCGTCCCCCAAAGCTCCTTCAACAAATTACATTTCCCCAGCTGTCCCTCGTTCGAGTTCTTCCTGCTGCCTTGTTATTTCCTCTCTCTTTTTGCCCAGTTTTTGTTTATTTTACTACTATTCCCTTTTTTCCTTTATTTTTCCCCGTCTGACTTTCCTCCCTCCATCTCTTCCCCCTCAGGCTTATATTTGTTCTTACCCCCGGCCCTCCCATTTCTCCTCTCTTTTCAGTGACCATCTCTCCGCGCACTTCCTCCCCTCTCAATCTTTCTATTTCCCTCCACATTTCCCCCCTCTACAAATTCGTTTTCCTTCTCCCCCTCTCGACCCCCGCTTAATATCTATATATATATATATATATATATCTATATATATTATATTAATATATATAATATATATATTTATATATATACTCATCTATATAATATCTATTATTATTATTCACTATATACAAAATTAATAAAAAGTTAGTATCAATCTATTATATATTATTCTATCATATATACTTTATCTTTCATTCTTATCTTCGTTTCTATCTCTCTCATTATTGCCTCTATATATATTATCTATTCTTCTATCTATCTTCATCTATATCTCGATCTCATTCTTCGCTCTTCTTCCTATTCTCTTCTCTCTTCCTTCTCTATCTCCTCTCCTCTCTTCTTCTAGTCTCTCTCCGCTCGTTACTTCTCTCTCTCTCTTATCTCTTCTTATCTCTCTCTCTATCTCTCTTCTCTTTCTCTCTCTCATCTGGGTCCCCTCTCCTCGCTTCCTCTCGTTCTTCTCTCTCTCTTTCCTTTTCTTATCTCTTTCTCTCTTCTTCTCTCTCTCTTCTCTCTTCTTCTCTCTCTCTTCTCTCTTCTCTCTCTCTCCTCTCTCCTCTCTCTCTTCTCTTCCTCTCGCTCTCTTCTCTCTTCCTCTCTCTCTCTCTTCTCTCTTCCTCCTCCCTCTCTCCTCTCTATTCTCCTCTTCTTCTTCTCTCTCTCCCTATATAATACATACTCTTTGCATGCTACTTCACTAGGCCTTTCCCCCGCAGCTGGGGTTTCTCGGCTGCGCTCGCTTTAATTGTACAGCGTTTCGCCTGTGTGCATGCGTTTCCCTCGTGCCCTACCAATCAACAAAACAACCCCGCAGTATTGCGTATGTTTAAAAACCGTTCATTATTTATTTGATCTTCCAGAACTACTTTCATTAGTATTATGTAATGATGGTTTTAAAACACAAGTACGCACCCTATAACATTCGCTGTTCCTCCATATTTGTCTGCTTTGTTTGACATTGCTTTGTTACGATGTTATTATAAGTTAATGATAAGAACAGTAAAACATCGGGTAACGGTCTATGATATTATGACACTGGCAACGAGGTCAGTTTCGTACTCGTATCAAGTCATTTCGGGCGGGGCTAACCTCTTGCTGGTGTTTGTTGTCTTTCACATTTGGACCTTCACGTGGGCTAAAGGATCTAAAACGATAAGAAACCAGTGCCATGACTACACATGTTTTGCCGACCTCTTTGGCCGCTGTAACGAATTCGTCGATCCAACTTTTCAACTTCACGAGACATCAATCGTTAACTTAAAATACGGCCGAGTTGGCACCATCACAGCCCAGCGGGGAATCAAAGACCAAGAAACTTCAAAGATACGTCGCATTTGATGATGATTGTTTAGCTATTCACAAAAGTCACACTCACACGGAAGACAATTGGGGGTGGGGGACAATGGTCATATGAACTATTTTGCGCACACCGGAATTGTCGGTCTCAAGGAAGCATACACCCACGGCTAATTTGTCGAGTTTCTAGCATTGCTTCTGTTATCAGTTAGAGCCCTATTCGCTGTAGAAGTCCACGTAAAGATTTGTTTCTCCCCGCAATCGGTAAACAAAACCACAGTGCACAGTCCATGGCTACACAATGAAAAGGTTTGAATTCCACCGCACCCGCGCTATAAGCCTTGTAATTTGTTTGGACCGTTGGCTGGGCAACGAATCCGATTACTGGCCTTCTACCCGAATTGTGAGCAATGTTAAGATGGTCGTCGAGTGCCAAATTGGATGTAGAACACGTAATTTCAATACGCAAAATCCAACTCATCATATGCGCATTTCACACTCCATAGAAAAACGTTTTTACACAATTTGGCACTCGCCATGGGGGAAGAACCTTAAATACACTATGGTGCGCTTCCGTGCATGAATGAACTTGTATTAGTGGCAGGTGAGTGGAGTTAATGAAATGCAGTGTCCTCCCACAGCGTGTCCTCCAAGATAGATCCGGTGTGGCACGTGCATGTTTAATCTTTCATTTTCCCTCTCCGACTTAATTTATAGGTCCAAAACCCAGGTGACGAACGTATCATCAACGCGAATCGACTATATATAAGGCGTCGGGGGGATATTCAGTGTAAAAAGGGTAGTACTAGGTGCCGCCGATATGGGTTCACATTTTCACGCCTTACTATAACAATGGGTCATTTTTCACACCAGGCTACTATAAGATGGTCACTTTTTCCCCGGGAAGGCGTTGGCGGCCAAGCCTAAAAATGCAATCAACCTCACAAAAATTACATGACAAAATATTGACACAACAAATAGGGCTTGCAGGACCGGCAGCACGTCCGGTCTATGACGTAGGCAACCATATGGGAACTGTCAAACCCAGCAATTATTAATGCTAAGTTAACACTTGACCTCAACTTTCACCATGGTAAATGTTGCCCATTTGTAAACAATCTGGCCTTAGGATAAATTTATTGGTTTGGCTGACCTTCAAGTAAACCATGCAGGTCAAGTCCGTTGTTGGGATATGTTCCTCAGAATTAAATACCAGAACTTTGCATTGGACTTACAACTCAAGTTAAATGGTATTTAGCAGAGCGCGATTTGCTAATCCAAAACATCAAAAAAAATCATCAAAATTCCTATTTTTTATATTTTGTAACTGAGTTGAATTCGAGCCATAACCTTCAAGTGGTTGGCTTGAAATCCGTGTAATTAAAGACAAGGCAGATACTTTTTTAGCTGCTTCTTTAATTTCTATACGTCGTATCAAAATGCCTACTTGAAGATCAAAGAGCCTTTCCCGGTGATTATCTCAGATTTCATCGTGATATTGTGCTCCGTGATCAATACAGTTTGACGTCAAACACAAACATTATGGATCTTCTTTATTTCTGTACTGGTGTAAACCGCCATCATCTGTTTAGTGTAAGATTTTGAGACGCGTCTGTTTCATTTGCGGGCGACGGTTGAATAAATGTCCCTCAATTATTCAGTGCTCTCTTTCACTATTTGTGGTTTGTTTCTACAATAAACTGTTCTATGGATGTACAAGACTTTATTCCCTGATTATAAGTTTAGAAAATGAATTTCCACATGTTTTTTTTCATTCCTCTCTCTCACATTATCGCTGTTTACCCCCTTTAACTCTTTGGGTTAATGGTATCAAGTAACACTGCCTGGGAAATTGTTATACTTAAAAAGGACTATTTTAAACATGATTGAAATTCTGAAGAGATGATAAAATTGAAGCAGTAGATATGGAGAGAAACATGGCCAAATTGTAAGATAAAGAAGTTCTTTCTAAGTGAATTAGTGAGAATACTATTCTGTTAGTTTTATGGTTGGAGTACGAGTAGGAGGTGGAATCGATGGGGTGAGAAAGAATGAGATTAAGACCAATTACAAAACCATGCATGTAAGATCCAAGTTGGTGAAACCCATTCAAACCAGTCGTCCGTGCTGGGCTCTGACATTTTGGAATAGCATCAAACGATAATTATTAGTGTGGGTGCTTGTATACCACATAATTGTCCTCCCAGCGTGTCCTCCAAGATAATCCGGTGTGGCACGTGCATTTGAATTCTTTCATTTTCCCTCTCCGACTTAATTTAATAGGTCCAAAAACTCCAGGGGGACGAACGTATCAACGCGAATCGACTATAATATAAGGCGTCCGGGGGGATACTCAGTGGAAAAGGGTAGGTACATATGTGCTGCCGATATGGGTCACATTTTCACGCCTTACTATAACAATGGGTCATTTTTCACACCAGGCTACTATAAAGATGGGTCACTTTTTCCCCGGGAAGGCGTTGGCGGCCAAGCCTTAAAGGCTGACTCAGAGATTTTCCGAAGAGGGCGCCCTCAATTTTAAAACAAATCATGTTTTTTGCATATACATAATGCTTGTCTACATACTAATCACTGTGTGAAATAACTAAGCTCAAATCGAAGTCCTCCATATAGAAAATCACATCTTTGTTATAAAATTCCGGATCCGGAAATTTTGTTATACACAGTATCCTATGGCACGTAATACTATATATAAATGTTTACTGCATCAAAACGAAAAATCCAAATCGTCTCAAACTTTGGAATTGGGAATTGTGGTTACTTTCTTTAGTTCTAATTGACTATTTTTAATGGTTACACAAAAAAAATTATATTTTGAAATCTCTGAGTCAGCCTTTAAAAATGCATCAAACTCACAAAAAATTACATGACAAAATATTGACACACAAAATAGGGCTTGCAGGACCGGCAGCACAGTCCGGTCTATGACGTAGGCAAACCATATGGAACTGTCAAAACCCAGAAATTTATTAATGCTAAGGTTAAACACTTGACCTCAACTTTCACCAATGGTATGTGCCATTGTAAACAAATCTTGGCCAATTAGGATAAATTTATTGGTTTGGCTGACCTTCAAGTAACCCATGCCAGGTCAAGTCCAGTTGTGGGGATATGTTCCTTCAGAATTAAATACCAGAACTTTGCATTGGACTTACAACCCAAGTTAAAGGGATTAGCAGCGATTTGCTAATCCGAAACATCAAAAAAATCATCAAAATTCCTATTTTTATATTTTTGTAACTGACATGGATATGCGAGCATAACCTGCAAGTGGTTGGCTTGAAATCCGTGTATTAAAGACAAGGCAGTACTTTTTATCTGCTTCTTTAATTTCTCTACGTGCGTATCAAAATTCCGACTTGAGATCAAAAGAGCCTTTCCCGGTGAATATCATAGATTTTCAGCGTGATATTGTGCTCTGTGATCAATACAGTTTGACGTCAAACACAAACATTATTGATCTTTCTTTATTCTGTACTGGTGTAAACCGCAATCAGCTGTTTAGTGTAGATTTTGAGACGCCGTCGCTGTATGTCTATTTGCGGGAGACGGTATGATAAATTTCCTCAATTATTTCATTTTCTTCACTATTTGGTGGTTTGTTTCTACAATAAAGCTGTTATATGGAATTGTACACACTTATTCCCGATTTTTAAGTTAGAAAATGAATTTCCACATTTTTTTCGATTCTCTCACATTATCGCTGCTAATCCCTTTAATGCTTTGGTTAATGGTACAAGTAACCACTGCCTGGGAAATTGTTATACATTAAAAAGGACTATTTTACATGATGGAATTCTGAAGAGATGATAAAATTGAAGCAGTAGATGGAGAGAAACATTGGGCAAATTGGAAAGGTGAAATTAGTGAAGACGACTATTCTGTTAGTTGTTATGGTTGGAGTATCGAGTAGGAGGTGGAATCGATGGGTGAGAAAGAATGAGATGAAGACAAATGATCAAAACCATGCAGGTAAGATCCATTCCTTAACATTATCCATTTATTTATTTATTTATTTATCTATAGTCTCATTGCTTTCTGATATATGTTTACCTGATGCTCTATTTTCTCATCAATATGGTAAATAGTGCATTTGGGAAAGTAATGCTGGCTTTTCAAACAATGGCAAAATTGAAAAAATACCTGAATTTAGGATTATGTATTTTAAAAATTGATAATTACAGAATTAAAAATAGTATGAAATTGACTATATTATAAAATTGAAAAAAAAAAATCCAACTTGAAAGTAATGGAAAAAAGATTCATATGCATTCCTGAATAAGAATTATTATTTATATAGTTTTCTAAAGATTAAAACAGTGTAAAATGCTGAAGTTATAAAATACTCTTATGATTTGACAATAAACACATGCATAGTTCGCAATGTGGTTAATAGGGAAAATTCTCTATACAACTTCTTTTGGGCCTCCTTGTTGGTTGAGTAGCTAGTAGTCTCAACTGGCCCAGGGGGGCAAAAAGTCATTTTTTCCTCAGGAGCAAGATTTTGACCTATGAATTTCCTCAATGTGACCGACCTTCTCCACTTCCTCTAAATTCATTCCTCCCCTTAAAGCAATAACAGCACATTTTTGAAGAGCACTCCCAATTTTCAAAATTTGATATTTTTGCACAGTTATGTTGGTAATGGTCTAGGTAACTACACACCTGCGAATGAGAATGCTAAGTTTATGTCCGTCCATGATGAAATAGTGCCACCTCAAGAAAATGACCTATAGCTTGACTTACCTGAACCAATAAAACAACTAATGGATGAGAGTAGATATGTACATGACGCTATTTCCCGGCTATTTCACATGGGGGTGTTTCCAGCAGCCGTTGAATTATTATCTTAGATCTCCGATATTAATTATTCTAAGTACAAATTCCTTTGTTTGCAACACATAGACATTTTCAAGCTTAACCACTCACAGGTATAGTTTACTAGCCAGTTACCAATGCAACCTTGTAAAAATCTCAACATTTTTTGAAAAAATTGGGGGTGTTCTTCAAAAAAAGTGATATTGTTTTAAAACGGACATAAACCGCGTGTGAAATGTTAAAAATAACCAAATGAGTATGGTATTGTGTTTGTTTTCATTACATAGTCATGTGCAGAATTTTCTGAGTGGGAGGGCCACAAAGGTAATTTACCATATATGACACACAGCATTAAGCAGGTGAGGTGCAGGGGCCCCGGCCCCCGGCTTGGCCCCTCAAAGAGATGTAGAGGCAGAGCCCACAAGGGGTCCAGGCCGGAGCCCCCTGGAAGCTTTTGGATTTTAAGATATTCAGAACCTTCAAGATGACTTCTTTGAAGAATAGGTATACAACTTTTTCTTGTCTGATTTATCCTCTACCACTTCACCTCCCTTGATTCCTCAATCCTTAATGTCATCAACCCTGTGTTGTGAAGCTTGTCGACTCGATCACTGATGGTCAACTCAGTTAATCATATCATAGTTAGCAGGTCTACCTAATTTCCTCAAAAACTAACATTATAGAGTGTCAAAACTGATTTCCTAATTCCACTTTTTCTTTCTTCTGCGAAAAGAATTTTGTTGATTCTTGAAGTGCCTGCTGCCTAGGCTAAGTGTTTAGATTTGGAGTTAATGTTGACATTTTAGTTCTGTTTAATTCTATCCAAATCTTTCTGTGTTTAGATTTGCATGTATAGAGGTTGTGCCTGTGTCGTCATCAACCGTAATGCTGAACTTTGTTCAACAGGATCAAATCAGAAACTGCTGTTATTGCACCATGTTATTGGTATACAAAAACAAGATTATTCCCAAGGTTGCACGCAACATTAAATTGAATGGACTGTATTACGGTATAGGACACCTGTTCGATTCTTTTGTTCCTAGCCAATCGATTAAAACAGGCACAACCTCTATTCTCCTCAGGTTTGTATGTTTCTAACTTTGGCTTTCACAATTCATTGTTCATAAACTACTTAAAATTCTTCACATATTTTGCCAGGTTTCTAAATCTCAAGTTCCTCTAATTCCGCTTTATTTCTTTCTGCATTTATTTTTTAAACCATCAGCACTAGTTCTTCAGCCTAGACTGACTTATCAACGTTATAAGCCTTCAAAATTTTGCCCCATATCATGCACTAATTTTTCTGTCTTTGATATCCACAATCCCCATGTTTCCTAGGCTTCTTTTCCTCACATTTGTTATCCTGGGTTTCTTTTCTCCAATTTCCCTGGATATATTTTCCTTGCATTTCCCCTAGATTTCCTTTCCTAACATTTCCCCTGGGTTTCTTTCCTCTCTTTTCTCCTAGGTTTCTTTTACTCACATTTTTGCTAGGTTTTTCCCCTCACATTTCATCTAAGTTTCATTTCCTCACACTTCTAAACTTTTTCCCACATTCTCTTAGGTTTCTTTCCCTCACATTTCCTCTATGCTTCTTTTCTCACGTTTCCCCTAGTTTCCTTTTTCCTCACATTTCCCCAAGCAAGGTTTCTATTCCTCACGTTTCCCCTAGGTTTCCTTACTTTGAGTTCCTCTCACCTGCCGAAATGGCTATTAAGAGAACTCTTTGCCCACTTTATCATTTCTCAATCTTTTTTATTGTCCCTTTTCTTCAAGTTTTCCTTTTTTTTCCCTTCATGATTTTTCCGCTTTCATTTTTGTACCCTTTCGTCTCATTTCCTCAATTTGAACTCTCATTTCCTGTGAGCGGCGCTCCCAGCTCCCGCACTTTTTGCACCCCTGCGTCATCGTATTTTAATGTAATGTTCAAAAATTTAAAGGCGACTACAGGTGCAAGCTACCCATGAAATTTGAGCTTTAAATTGCAAACGGTTTGGCTGTGGTGCTCAGTTGAATCTCAAATATTGCATTGTCATTGAAATGTACATGGTACAAAAGTGCGTTGACCCCTGTACATTTCAATAGACCTGCAATCCATGCAATATTCAAAATAGCGCTATTGAGTTCAAATTTTCATAGTAAAATAACACCAGTAGTTATCTTCGCAACTGCATCTTCAAATTTATGAAACGACAAAGCATTTGTTCCGGGCATAACTCCCGTTTTGCTGTTGCCTCTGACCTGATCTGTTGCTGAAATTCTGATAATCAAACTCAGAGACCAGAATTAAGTTAGTGAGTTCACAGAAAACCCTCATTACATGTCACTGAACTATGATTGAAGACGATTTATAACCCTCGAGATCAACCTGTAGCTGGTATCGCAATATTGGTGATTCAACGCCACGAAGATGATTTGACACTACCCTGAACTTGCTCGCAAAAGTGATCACTCTTCCATAGCATAAATCTTTTAACTTTTAATTATTCCTTGCACCATCAAATTGACTCTAGGTGATTTATATTAGTCTTATAACCAGTTAAATTAGCTGCAATTGTTTAGTATTCAAAAGTTGTGATTTCATGTACAGTACGTTGCATCAACGTTTCCGAATCCGATCAAATTTAACACCATAGAATAAATATAGAGTGTATATCAGTCGGGTGTTGAGTTTTTTTTTGGTTTTTTTACTCTCTCACGCCCAGTCAGGTGCGTTTTTTTTTCGGTAGGGTTTTATTGTAGGTTTATGGATTACCAGGTTTGGCACGCCGCTAGACTTTCTTTTTCGTTAGTCCTGATTATTGTAATTTTTTTATGAGCCTTAATAAAGCTTCGTATGTTGATCCTGATATGCACCGTGTATCTATTTAAATATTGTAGTATAGGTGTCATTGCCCATTTCTTGTACTAACTTTATAATGAATAGCTGCAACTTGTGTATTACATCTTGCATTATGATTCTTTTGCTTTGTCCTTATATTTGTCTATAAAAATAAGTTTTGTTTTGGCGCAAATAGCCTAAGTAGCTGAAGGACCGCCATTTAAAATACAACACAACATTTTACTCTCGTTGAGTGGATCGTAAACACAGACAAAGATCAGCAAAATATGGTTAACAATCAGAGGGACAGCGGTCCAATTTCAGATCGGGTTTTACATGATAATGCCTACCTAAATGAAACCTGAATTGGTCTCAAGTACCTCTCAGGAATTACTCGTCCTACAAGGCTTTTCCCTTCAAACGGGC
This sequence comes from Ophioderma brevispina, assembly GCA_023653785.1. Classification (NCBI taxonomy): domain Eukaryota; kingdom Metazoa; phylum Echinodermata; class Ophiuroidea; order Amphilepidida; family Ophiodermatidae; genus Ophioderma; species Ophioderma brevispina. Next base: position 23,631 of record JAMKCH010034836.1, read on the forward strand.
CCCCCCGGTACTCGGATAGCAATGGATTATAAAAACCCGTATTCAGATTCCCAGGTGCAAAAAGTGTATTTATGAAAAAACATTTCCATTTAGCAGGTCTCACTCAATGGAATAAATTACCAGACAGTTTTCAAGAAACTTTTGATATCATATTTATATTGATTTTGTAATTCTCATTTGCTGTCTTCAGCATAGTTTGGGTAACGCTTGATTCATGTTTCTTGGATAAAGCGTGTTATAAATATTATTTATGTGATGTAGAGTTCACTGATCAAGACTGAATACACTTTGTGAAATAGGACGAATTGCCATTGCTTTGCCTCTGTTGTATCAAAAAAACACTGCACTCCAACTGGGGAACAGGAGAGAGGACGAAACGGCACTGAGTGTGGGAAACAATTATATAGATCGAGAGTTTTTATGCAGTATCTTAGGATGGGAGGAGACTAGGGGGATCCAGGTTCAAACATCATGTTTACCCTCACTACAGAAAACGTTTGACACCTTGGTAGTTAAGTATGGACCCTCTATATCAACGCAGGTAGGTAGTACTCTCAAATGTGGGATCACTTTTTCAATAGGGGCCAATTAAAGTTTAACACAGGGTCAAACTTTTAAAATTGCTTGCCAATAATGTTGAAATGTATGCCAATGTACGTCTAGTCATAAGGATTCCAAAAAGAAGTTCGTACCACTATGAACAAGGTTTTGGAGTTATAGGGTTAAAAATGGCTAAAAAAGGGTAAAAAAGGGTCAATGTCTATTTGTTACAGGCGGTCAATCGGAAAACCAGTTGTCCATTTTGTTGAAAATGATGGATGATTAGAAGTTAGGAAGTGTTCATCGAGATTTAATGAGTCAAACTTTAAGACTAGTTTGTACATCTGTAATGAATAAGTTACCATTGCTATGGGGATCAAATAGGTCATAGGTCCACATTTACCCAATTGGTGTTGCTTCTTTGAACCCTTATCTAATAAGTAAGTCATCGAACAGATAAAAACTATACCTTTTATGAGTTCCTCAACATCAGGGCAATAACTTGCATTTATTTTAACATATAATCAGATTTAACTTTTTAATGTTGACCCCGTACAAATAAGGCAAGGAAGATTATTTAGCCATTTTACCTTAGAACTCCAAAACCAATGGTCAATAGGTTGGTCACACACTATACATTTTTGAATCCTTACGACAAGATGGAAAATATGGGCATACATTTCAACATTGATTGGGGACATTTAAAAGTTGACCCCGGTGTAACAAATTAAATTGGCCCCTTTTGTGTGGGTAAAAAGTGGACACCACAATTTGATGGGAGTACGACCTACCTAGTGTGATGTAGAGGGTCCATATAACTACCAAAGGTGTCATCAAAACCTTTTCTGTAGTGGGAGGGGTAAACGAACTCCTTAAATAAGGCCCCTTGGATATTCTGCTCCTCCTCTATAGTTACTACCCGGTATACAAACCCAGCCAAACGTTGGTCAAGTGTAAGAGGAATCACCCACCAAACTAATTAAACGTCACAAAGCTGAATTTGGCATTATTGCCATCCAGAGTATATGCCTAGTTTCCGAAAGCCTTACAAATCAGTTACCTGTACTTCGTTGCCAACGCTTTCTCCCAAGCCAAACTAAAAAAACAGTCTTTTTATGAGCCAAAAAGTTCCTTGTTCAAAATCCGAAGATGAGATTATTTTGGCATGTATCTCTATTTGCATTCACACCCCAGAGTTTCTGATACACCTTACCTGCTTTCTACGCCTGCACCACACAGAAATTAGGATTACACGGCTTTCACTTCTATTATGCGCCAAATGTTTTTATATTACTAGGCCATTCCTGCAGGAACCTATATGGGGGTCATGTTGGGAATAACACTTGAAAAGTTTCAGTTGAGGCGTTTTTCAGTGAACCTTAATCAAAGTATGCCTCTTTAAAAAATTAGTTTGGCTCAAAATTTGCCACACGATGCACGGCCACACATAAAATGTTGGTGTTGTAGTATAGCGTTCATGAAAAGATATTGAATTTTATAACGTTGTAGAGTCCCGTACTGTGTTCCGTAAGATTAATCAGTAGAAAATATTTATAAAAATTCACACTTAGGGTCGGTAAATCAGTGTACGTTATACTATTTTGTTCTGTAAGCGTTATAATTCCGGGTTTATCTGTGTGCCGAGTTCAGATGTTTCTCCTTCATGATGTTTGCGTACATAATCAGTAGAAAAATAGATTCTCTGGACAAATTCACAATTATAGGGTCGGTCATCAGTGTGTGTTCTACTATTTTGTTCGTTTAGTAACGTTATACATTCCGAGTGTGGTCATCGATGTCGAAGGTCAGAATGTGTCCCTTCATCTGGTTCGTTTACGATTATCAGTAGAAAATATTTCTACAATATTCACACTTATAGATGTTATTTGGAAACATCATTATGAGTTTACGAAGGATGGCATTTCAAGTTAGAAAATAGAGAAAAGTACTGATTACAATAATTGCACTGATACGCTTTTTCAATACTGTGAGTCCAAATGTGGGAGTCAAGAGACCTTTTGTCAGCATAGCATTTCTGACAATACTTACACTGATAAGGTTTTTCTTTAGTGTGAGTTCGAATATGCGCTTTAAGAGCATTCGTTTGAGAAAAACATTTCTGACAATACTCGCATTCATAGGGTTTTTCTTTAGTGTGAGTTCGAATGTGCTTTATGAGGTGATCTTTTTGGGCGAAGCACTTCTCACAATATTTGCAATGGAATGGTTTTTCTTTTGTGTGAGTTCTGATGTGCACTATAAGGGCCGCTCTTTGTAAAAAGCATCTCTGGCAATATTCGCACTGAAAGGGCCTTTCTTTTGTGTGTGTCCGAACATGGTCTGTATAATGACCTTTAGCTGAAAAGGATTTCTGACAATATTCACACTGGAAGTGTTTTGCTGGGCGAAAGTGAGCTCTAATGTGCGCTCTAAGGTTGTGTGATAGTGAAAAGCATCTTTGGCAATAATTACACCGATGTGGTTTTTCCTTTGTATGATTCCGAATGTGTTTTGTGAGTTTACTTTTCTCTGCAAAAGATTTTTGACAATACTCACAATGGTAGGGTTTTTCCTTAGTGTGTGTGCGAAGGTGGCGTACAAAATAACCCTCATACGCAAAACAGGCTTTACAGTACTCGCATTGATAGGGCTTTTCCGCAGAGTTACGTTTCTCTAAGAAACTTTGTTTATAATTCTCTTTTGCAAAAGTATGAATGTGTCTTTCTCTGTTATTTGGGGTAACAAATTTATTACAAACCCTGCACTCACCGAGTGCATTTGTGCATATTTCAGCCTTTTCCCCCAACCTTTTTCTCAGGTATTTACGCAGATATGTCTTTCTGCCTGATTTCAAATACATATACGGATACTTTTGTTTGTGGTGATCAATATGCAGCATTAATCTTTCCAGCGAGTGTTTATAAAATTCCACAAAACCTACATATAAATGGCGTGTATCCTTTCATAATGAGGACTCTGTAATTCTGTATTATGACCCAGCATCAATACTCCACAAGATCAAAGGTGTTTTTTCCCGTTAGATAAGTTGTCACATACGAAATAGTTTCGACACACGGTCACGCCCCACGCAATGTTGAATCCATTAGAATAAGGTAGGTCAATCTGAAGTTAAACTCCTACTTTAGGTTGGTAATTACTTGTGAAGTTGAAGAAGTGACACACCAATTGGACCCCTCATCAGCTGCTAACATCTGAAAGAGCGAATATGCCAAATATATTATCAATCATCTACAGAGAACGATGTTGGCATTTACATGTACGTCAGAGTGCATATAAAACTATATACTAGTATCTGGCAAATTGAACAAGACATCAAGACATATTGGCAAATACTATGTATAATAGGCACGCATAAACCTGTGATTACATGCACTTTCTGTTAAAGCTAGGGATAGGCAGCGATTTATATATTTTGGTATTTTTGTTACTACCATGGAAGTGCCAACATATTCCCTGCAAGTGGTTGGCTAGAAATCCGTGTATTAAAGAGAAGGCAGTACTTTTTATCCAATTCTGTAATTTTTATATATGCGTATAAAAGTTACGACTTGAGATAAAAAAAAAAGGCTTTCCCTGTGAATATCCCAGATATTGAAGCTTGATATTGTGCACCATGACCTGTACAATTTGACCTCAAACACAAACATCATTGATCTTTGTCTATTTTGTACTGGTGTAAACCACAATCAGCTGTTTAGTGTAGATTTTGAGGTGCTATATCACTGTATTTAAAGATTGAACACATATGTTATTATAGGACATAAGCAAACAACAGCTGTTTCTAGGTTTCAAAACTGAAATCGGTTTTGAAGGCTTGGGTTTTAATTTTGCATTGAAAGAAAATTTGCAAAAATGTGAGAAATGGTAAAGGCAGAACAACTTCCAAAATCATCTCCCCTCCCCTAAGGACTATAGACACTTTTATGGCTATATGTGCATGTGCACAAAAAAGTACACAATTAGGCCTATGAGTGACATTAAAAATAATTTAATTAACCATATTATGTGCTGACAACAATTTCATCATGGAACTTGCAAACCGTACTGTGTTACTGTTCAAACTCCCTGGGAAAATGTGTACCAGTATTTTGACACCCATCAAAAAATACAGGATTGAGGGGAAATACATGTACCGGTAGGCCTTCCATAGTAGATGTGAATTATTTTTACAGTATGTGTTATGATGTAAGCGCAACTTGTCTAATTGTCATTACACTCATTATTGCCCAATTTTTGCATGGTTCGACAGACATTGTCTTTTAAAAAGAGGTAGTGCTCTCCTAAAATCTCTAATGTCAAATTAAGGAGTATTCAGGAGAGTTTAAGAACATTTACCACTGCAAAAATAACCTTTCAAGAGGCGTTACAAATGACTCTCATACAATGCACTTACGAAGAACTGCATCTGAGAGTGATCAAATGCACTTAAGGAGAGCTGTAGGAGAGCAATCACTCTCACTTGCCTTAAAAGACAATGTCTGTCTTGAAAACAATGAGTTGCCCCTAATTTACTGCCAAAATACTAAAATTGATTTTTTATTGCTCATTTGGTTATCTTATAACCCATCACAATTCACACACACACGGTATAAATTCTATGGAAAAATTCCTTTGGGAAATTAGTTTCTGTAGGGAGGGGTTCTATGGGTTCCGGATGTTCTGTACTGCAAGCACCTGAGCACACTACATTACATGCATCCTGCATGTTTGCTTCAAGCATCCTGCATGTTGTACTACAAGCTTGCGCATGCTCGTAAAAATCAGAATTGTAGCTTGCAGCAAGCTTGCACTATATGATAAGCATGTGCATGCGCATAATATTCCAAATACTAGCCTGCACAAGCCTACAGAGCTCGCAAACGCAAGCACCATGCATGCACGCTGATTCTGCAAGCTTTCTGCGTGCAATCCTGCAAGCACCCTGCGTGCAATCCTGCAAGCATTTTGCAAGCTTTCGCAAGCGCGTAATGTTCCAAATACTAGCTTGCGCAAGCTTTTAAATTCTGCTAGCTTGTCTCTATCTTTCAGCAAAAATATTTGAATTTTAAGCAATTAACACCATTAATTACAGGGTAGAATTTCATCGCTATGTGTGAGAATCAGTTTTATTCCCAAAAAGTAAAACAAATTTTGCGTGAATCAGCTAATTCGCTACTGTGTAAAGTTCTGAAGTTTACAAGAATCAGCATTAGTAGTAGTAAAACCAAAGTTTTAAATCCGGTTTTGTCCCCGTCAACAGGGGTGGCCGGATACACCTCACCCTCAGCAATACTGCTGTGAGAGGATTTATTGGAGCAAAGATAATTGACCGGATGCCCTTCCTGACGCCAATCCACAGTTTTCGGCGGTGGGCCTAGCCTTTGGGCAACTATGCCCACCATACAAGGCAGCATGTGCTGGATGGCCGCCAAGCTCTCCAGAGCTGACGCCCTTGTAGGTAGATCTTCTTTTTCATTCTACCAGGGTAACCAGCTACCCTCATCAGATTTCCAAAAGAAAATCGATGGGGGTGACGGTTTAACTGGCGACAACTCGGCCCTGGAACAGGTAGTACTGGTTACCAGTAGCAGGCCCTAAAAAGAAACCTGACCTGACCAAACCTGCACTGATTCGCGCTAATCAGTTTACGAGAATCTTTACGAGAATCAATTCTCGCCGAAATTCTAGCCCTGAATTAATTTTGGCACTAAATAGAGCTGAAGGTATGAACCCCTCTCATCCCATGTACTGTGCAAATGGACCTAGGCAATAAAATCAATATGTTGGTATTAATGCATGATACTCCCTAGCATTCTCAATTATAATAGAGGTGGGCTATAGAAGGTCAATGTTTCAGATCACTTCGAACACAGGCTCATTTGATGACTTTAATCACCCTGATCCCACTTTCGAAGAAAAAAATGAAAAAAGTGCGAAAACCAGGGTGCCCCATCCAAAAATCCAAAATGGCCGCCAAATTGTCAAAAATTTGATTTTTGACCATAACTCAATTATTTTAGTTCAATTTGCTTAATTTTGGTGGCAATACCCATGTTTTGGGGTATTAGGAATCATGCTATGCAACTTTCATCTCACCATAGCCTTTTGTTTTCTTGAAAATGACGTTTTTGCTTAAAATTGACCTCTGAGGGCGCTTTCCCATAAAACACGCATCCAATTGATATGGTGATTTTAACATTAAAAAAGTTGAAGAGAGTTTTATTATGAACACTTACTGAAAATTTGACTTGCGTGGTGTTTGCGGTATTACAGCTGTAGGCATTTTAATGTCATAAAAATGCCCTCCATTGAAACCCACACATAAGAAAGTTTGTTGACCCCTGCACATTCCAATGAGAGTGTTTTCGTCAAATTTTAAATTGATGCCACGGGAAAATGGTAAGTGTTACACAGCTCTAATCTTCAGAAAATGAAGAATCAACAATTCTGATGATGGCCTACCAGTTAAAATTTAAAACTTTTGATATGATATGTACTTTTTGGGAAAGCGCCCTCGCAGTTCAATTTTAAGCTAAAACTGCCATATCGAGAAAACAAAAGGTTGTGGTGAGATAGAAGTTGCATAGAATGATTCCTTGCAGGCCAAAACATCGGTATTGCCACAAAATGAAGGCGATTAAACAAAAGCCTATCAAGTTATGGTCAAA
>JAMKCH010034837.1:0-20101 GCA_023653785.1 Ophioderma brevispina
CTACAGCGCTGCTGAATATGCCGCCATAGCATGGTGCAAAAGCACTCACACAAGTAAACTGGCCACACTACTCAGCGAGACTTAAGAACCATTAGGTTGCCTTCGTCCTACTCCATCGGAGTTTCTACCAGTGCTTTCAGGTAGAACACCACACCACACACACAGAGAACACCACAAGCACAAATAGGTGAAAAGGCTCTGCTGGACAACACACCTGCTGCATAACACTGCAAAGAATCACACTAGCTTGGCAGACAGAGAATGTGCTCTCGTCAACTTTCTGTCGGACACGCTGCTAAAAATCTTCCAGTGACACATCAACATATCACCAGACATGGATTACTGCATGGCTAGATACTCCAAGACAGATAAATCACAGTGCACCTTATGACAGACTACCACCTGGTTAGCAATCTTTAACGCAAAGGAATGGGTCACCTTTTAAACCGGTAGGATATTTCGCACAGGAGTCGGTCGCTTGAACAGCAATATGCAAGGATGGGGGTGCGCCATCGCCAGCCTGCAATGTGGTTCTCCATCACAGACTGCGGACACATTCTCAATGAGTGACCCTAACCTTCGTCCACCGGTGGAAATAGGACTCTCAAACCCCAACCAAATGAACATGAGCTGGCTCCACCGCTTACAACATATTTATGCTGCGCCTCATCGCAAGAAGAAGAAGAAGAAATTTGTCTGGGAATAATCCAGTTAATGAGTGAGGAATATATTTTAGAAGGTTTAAGTCCCTACGGGTGATTTGATGAAGATAACAATATGATTTTGAGAGCAAAATATCACGCACCTGTCAAACGTTATGAAAAGTGATTCGAGTAGTACTCTGAGCTGAGAGAGTATCCCGGTGTCATATTTTAGAGAGTCGGTCGTATTTAGTGTCCGTCGACGCTAGGTTAAATCTGAGAGTCTGACGGATACTAAGTCCTGGGTTTCATTGTCCAGGACTCCGTTTTAAAAATGGAGAGTCCCATAGGACTCTTGGTTATAAGTCGTGTTTTGTCCACCCGGACACTACGGTTAGGAGGTCCGAGGGCCGTCGGACATGAGTTTAAATCTGATGGGTCCGAAGGATACTAAAGTTTTATTGTTTTAGTCCGGAGGCCCTGGTTTTAAATTAGCACGTCCCATAGAATGTGTGTTACAATTTTGTATTGTCCGTCGGGACACTGAAGGTTTAAATTCTGACGGTCCGACGGAATACTTAAGTTTTAGGTTATTGTCCTAGGACTCGGTTTAAAATGAGCGTCCCATAGGAATGTTGGTGAAAAGTTGTTTTTGTCCGTCGACACCAAGGTTTAAGTCGGAGAGTCCGGCGGAATGACGAGTATTATTTTCATTGTCCTGGGACTCCTGGTTTAAAATGAGCGTCCCATCGGACTGTGTGTGATGGAGGTGTTTTTGTCCGGCCGGACACTAAGGTTTTAAAGTCTGAGAGTCCGACGGACACAATCTACGGTTCATTGTCCTAGGGACTCCTGGATTTAAAATGAGCGTCCCATAGGAATGTGTGTGATAAGTTGCGTTGTGTCCGTCGTACACCAAGGTTTAGTCTGAGAGTCCGACGGGCACTAAGTTCTACGTTTCATTGTCATAGGGACTACTGGTGTTAAAATGGAGCATCCCATACGGACTGTGTGTGATAAGTTTGTTTTGTCCGTCGGACACCAGGTTTAAGTCGGAGAGAGTTCGACGAACACTAAGTTCTATGTTCATTGTCTAGGGATCCATGTTTAACAGGAGAGCGTTCCATAGGCTCTAGGGTTTATACGTTGTTTTGGGCTGCCGGACACTCAGGTAAGTAGAGAGTCCAACGGGTACAAGTTCTATTTTTTATTGTCCTAGGATTCCTTGTTTAAAATGGGGTGTCCCGTAGGACGGTGTGTTATGAGTAGTTTTGTCCGCGGACACTAAGGTTTAAATATGAGAGTTTGTTCGTTGTTGGAAGTGGTTTATGGGGGGTGGGAATATCCTTATACCTATAAAACTTGAAAAAAATCAATTTTGGCCCAAAACATGAAAGTAGGAGACAAACCGACCCCTGACTAAGAGATAGATCTCATTTTGTAGTAGTATAGATTAAATTATATAGTGTGTTTTTACATTTTTTGACAGGTATTTTGGAAAAGGTGCCCAAGCCATGGAAAAGTGCAGTGAGTAGAACAGCAAGGGTTTTTTCATCTGATGTGATTTAAAGATCCATCCAATGAGGGGTAAACGTTTCATATAGAAGTCCCATTGATGCAAATGGGGTTTACAATTGATTCTGTCGTGGGCTGTATTTGACGTTGTGCAGTAGCCCTTGACGGAATGGAATGGCATTACCTCATTTGCATCAATGGAATTTACTATGAAACGTCTACCCGAAAATGAAAAAATGAAAACGTCCAAATCCCATTAGTTCCCCAAAGTATATAACATCAGGAACAACGCGATATGCCATTTTACAGACGCATATAAGTGAAAGGGCATTTTTGCCCCAGATCATGTGTTGAGGGCCCGCTTTGCACTTTTTGGTTGTTTCAAATGGTGGGGGGCATTTTTTTCTTAAAAAAAAAAAAAAAAAAAAAAAAAAAAAAAACTTTTGATTATATCATTCGAAAAAATTATCAGATCTTTTGTCTTAAAAGCTATGTGTGGTGTCTTTTTTTTACAAACACAAGCTCATACCTCTGCGATTTTTTAAATTTGCGCCATGGGTTTTTGGAATACACAATAGTGCCACTCAATGTACTCTTTTTCGGTTCCAGGTATTTAAAACAAACTTCACACCAAGAAGTTAAACACTATAGAGTCTATAGTTCCACTTTTATTTGTCCCAAATTTGATGACACAAAAAAGTACTGAGTATCGCCTTAAATTAAAAAAAAAATAAAAATGTAAAAAAAAAAAAATAAGTGTAAGAAACCCGCCCTCGCCGATAGAGCTATGAGCCTAAATTCATTTTAAAGGCTATGCGCGCGGGAAGCGAGACAAACCCTTTTTACCTAATTATTTTAAAATTTACTTGCAAAATGTGCTATATGGAAATATTGCATTTTATAGTTCTGTTTTTAGAATTTGAGGGCCATTTTGAAAACCATAGGGCCCAAGCCATATAAAAGACGAAATTGGGAATTTCACATCAGTTGACACCTATTCTTTATGCGTCATTAAGCACTTGAAAATAAAACCTAGCAAACTTTATGATGCAGCGGGACTATTTCAAATTTTTGACTTTCAAATTAAAAAACATAATGGTGAACATAAAACAAAATTGAAGAAAAATAAAAGAAACCTGTCTGCTTGCCAATACACACAAGATTTTTAGAAATATTTGCAGGGGATGCTGAATTAAATTTAAAAAGTTTACAAGTCAATCAGAGTTTTACTCATTGTGAGTGTTTGCACTCCAAATGTTTGCAAAAACATGTCAATCATTAAAAAAAAGAATGAATATTGCTGAGAAAATATGTCATCCAGATCTTATATTTTTGTATGATGGCCATTTTTAATTGGAATTTTAAAAAACTAAAATTTAGCTTGCTGGCAACAATGGCTTTTGTCACTGTCAAATAAAGCTGATTTTGATTAGCCTATCTTTGTTGAAGAAGGTTTAAAATAGCTTAAAATTCAATGCATTTCATAAGGATACTTTAAGGCTTACTCAGAGATTCAGATGAGCGCAGCTCATTTTCAAAGAAATCGTTGTGTTTTGCTTATAAATTAATGCTTTGCCTTGCGCTAGTCACTGTTTGAAAAGTAAGCTCAAATCAAAGTTCTTCATTATAGAAAAATCAACAACTTTGTTATAAATCCTGACCGGAATTTTTTGTTTTGTACACGGTAATTACTATGGAACGTAATACTGTACATATGTTTATGCATCAAAACAAAAAGATCGGATTCATCTCAAACTTTGGAATTGTGCATTTTAGGTGACGATCAGTTCTAGTTTACGTATTTTTATTATTACCCAAAAATTATATTTTGAAATATGCTGAAGTAAGCTTACTTTTAATGATAAAAAAGTAATAATTACTCATCATTCGAAAAATCATTTCAAGAATTAAGGAAGAAAACAAACAAATATATAAAAACAGAGGAGGCAAAAAAAATCAAAATATTTACTAAAAATTGTCAGTAGTGAAAGTTAAGCGCCATGATGAGAATCGAACCCGTGATTAATCATACATAAATAACCCAAACCACATATTCTTACACTTATACTTTGTAGTCCGAAGGTCTCACCGCTGTACCACGCAGGACTGCTCGAAAATGGCTTGCATTTTAATTGCACTAAAGCATTCGTATGGTAGTGTTCTAGTATTATATATTTATTATAAATATATAAGGCATTAGGAAATCATGTTACAGTCATGCAGAGCTAGGGACTGGGGAGGGGGACTCTCAATTGTAATGAATATGACTGTGCCCCCAAAATAGAGTGCCTTTGTCATATACTATTTTGTTCCAGATTACAGTTATTTTAATCAAATCTTATGCAATAGTCCGCATAGGGAAAGTAATTATCAGAGAATGAGGTCCATAGGACATCAGATTGCAGTGAGTAAGTGTCCTACAGACAGTCGGTTACAAAGATCGCTGGTCCAACGGCGACAGCAGGTTTCAGAGACTGGCGTCCGTAGGACGCCCAAAGTCTATGAAACCTGAGGTCCTACCGGACAATTTTATAGGTAGGACTCTCAAGTTTCTTACACGTTGTCGTCCGCCGGACACATATTCCACTTACAACGGCAACGAATAGGGCACTCGATTCAGTTGACTCGTCATGCAACATTAGGTGTCAGGCTTATTTATTTCGGGAGGGACACTATCTCGTTGACCTAGACGACTAGCTTTCAACTTTGCGGAAATGCTGTCCGTCTTAAAAAAAATAGTGTGCAGTTCACTAAATGTCAGAAAAAACATTATTCGCAATAACTAAAGTACAAAACAAACCCATTTGCTAAAGCAATTTGAGCATTTAAGATTCAAACACAAAATATAACCTGTACCACACATCCGCGTATCTCGACTTAGGACGAGAAACAATTACCTTCATGCATGTGCCTTGCTGTTTTGCCATCTGTTTATTGTTGGCTTGGGGTGTTATGTAAGCTGTGCAAATAAGATATTTGTTGACACTTCAATATTAGTTGTGAGACAGAAGAAAGACGAAGCACACTCTCAATTCTTACTTTACTTTATGTACAACAGTCCCCATTTCCGATCTATCTCAGCGGGGCGGGGGAAAAAAAATTCCTACGTTGAATAAACAAAATGCAAATATTACAGATATCATGCCTGCAGTTGAATATTTTTATAGAGATTACACAAACACGATATATCCGTTACTTCTTAAAATTTGTAGAGGGATATCAGCCAATGCGCTTAATATACAGTTATACAAAGTTTTGATAATAAAATCCTTTTTAAAATCCGAAAAACCGAACTATATTTACCAAAGGCCACACAGAAATTCCTGACATTATACCGGAATGATGCCGCGTCTCTATTACACCTGTAATGTGATAGCAATGAATTCAAATATAACAAACATATCTATAAACATCTACCATTTTCAATTATATAGGGTGCAATAATCTACCCCAGGGGTGAGACATTTAAAGTTTTACACAGCCTTTTAATTTTTTAACAAAAACTGAGCAACAAACTTTTTTAAAGGTTCTCTTGTCTATCATCTTTTTTGACGCATCAAACAGCCTGATGTAAAACTTGAATAGTCAAACTTGGAAGACTTCCGCGCTTTGAGCCTTTAGGCCAATAGTATTAGTTTTACGGAAATTTTTGGTAACAAGCTGATTCTTTCAGGATAGGTCCAGGAATATGTTGTAGATCACCTGATAAAAAGCCCCGAAAATCCCCATGGTTGGGATTCTTCAAAATCCAAGATGGCGTCCAAAATGGCCGACATTTTTTTTATTTTGTTCATAATATCCAAACAATACCCGCTAGAAACAAAAGTAAGGTACCCAAACATATGTTGAGGTATAAGAGATACATATAAACCTAATTTGTTGCACGCGACAAATCTTTTTGTGTGTGTTGAGGACAAGTGGTCGGTCAATTCGATGTGACATGGTGCCTGTCCGCACGTGTTGCAGCATCGGCTATGTAAATACCGCCACCGCGTGACTTGTGACTTTGATCTGCATGAATCACTTTCTCCATTGGGTGCCATTTAATTCAAGTTTTTTTAATCGATTTTGGTTCTTGCCACTCCGCAATCCGAATTGCAGTCCTGTTAAATTGGTGTAATTACCGAGATAGCAAGGTTTTTCAATGGCCATTAGTGCCATTAATTGCGCATCAGCATCGGGTGGATTCTGTTACTATTTACTTGGCTCCCCCCCAAAGCATACAGGTGTGGTTTTGTGTAATTGGGCCTCGTGTTGTTTACAGTCTTTGCCATCTTAGGGGTACTGGTGCAGTTCCACCCCCCCCCCCCCCACACACACACACTTTGGGCAAGCCAAGAGAGGATTTTACCTTGATGTCGGCCTTTTTCCTTACTTGTGGCACTCCTTATCACACGGCCAGGGGAGGCATGCACTGAATACATCATATGTCATGTTATTAGGGAATATGCTTGCCAAGAGATTCGTTTCACCAACCGGTGATCTACACGTGTAACAGAGGATGTCCTTGCCCCCAACCCCATTTGCGGGCTGGGTCACTGTGCTTCTCCGGGTGGACTACCTGTTGTGCCGATAATTTTGGCGCTTGCGGTTTGCTACGTCCTCGCTAGTCCGTGTATAATCCTTGGTACAAACCAAAGTGGTTCAACCCGGACTCCTTGCACCATGGTAAAGGCAGGGGAATAGAAGGGCTACCACTATTCCCCTTCCTACCAGTTTTCTGCATTTCCTTTCATTCTGCCTTATGCTTGCTTTGTTTATTAGTTATTATTATGTCCGTTGTTGTGTGTTCCGTTGTTTTTGTTTGTTGATCGTATTGTTGTTTAATTTATCTATTTAATTATAGCACAAACACAAATCCTTTACATGACCTTACGTCTGTTGCAGCTATTAGACATCTACATCTGGCAGTGCAAGGGGGGGGGGGGGGTTTGTGCTACAATTATTTTATGAATTAATTTCATGAGCAAAGCGTGACTTGGTTACCTGGGAAAAATTTTTGGCTAACTTCAATGGAAGATCTTCTACATCGAACAGCGTTGGACTACTAACCAATCCTTGCTCCTCTACACAGACGCAGCGGGGTGTATAGGGTACGGTGCAACGCTGGAAAAGGCTTGGGTTCACGGGAGTGAATATTGACAAGGACAATCGTATTCAATCACGATATGGAATGTACCAATAGTTAGTGGTGTTGAAACTGGGGCAAAGAGATAGCAACAAAAGTTTTTTTTATTTTACTCGGACAATCAAGCCGTGGTTGCGATTATTAACAGTTTAACTTCTAAAGGCGTGAAAGTCGTGTTCCCTTCTATCTCGGGGGAATGGATCAGTGTCACATCACGAAAGAAATTGAACACCCAAAGGGAAATTGGTACCCCGCCTCCTTTAGGGCTCCAAATGCTAGACGTGACGACCTACTACATTCTATACTTAGTCTAGCTCCATTTCAGACCAAACCTACAGACGAGCATGGGCATTATTTACTTTTATTTTCTTTTGAATTTGCAGCTGTTTTTGAATTAAACGCACAGAATACAGTGACTTTGCCAATACCAATAGCAGATCCCACACTGTTCACCGATCCTAGATCAGAAAGGTCTCGCGCCAACAACCATATCGCATACATGTCTGCAATAAGATTACCAACACTGTCAGAAGTCTGGGACACCACTAATGCATTGTCATACAAAAAGGACTGCAAGCGGTAATAGCCCTTACACCAATTCAATTAAAACAGAGGGGGTTCACTGTCTAGTTATTCTGGATTTGACACAAGGAACCCAAACCGGCGTCTACTCTTATATCAGCAATAGCCAGAAAATGGACGGTTCCTTATTCGTTTGCAACGACAAGGAGCTGTGCAGCAAGGTTGGTTACCTAAAACAGCTAGAAGTAGCTGTACGAGTCTGTGGATTAAAAAAATCACGATACAAATCCCACAGCTAAGATCAGAACCGCTTCCTCCGCGGCTATGAATGGTCTTACCGATAAGCATAAATTCGGTACAAAGCTGATGGCACTCAAAAAGCTTTCATGCAGATATATTCGGCCATCTAGTAGCCCAGCCAAGCAGGCGGCTCGCGCTGGAGATTGAATGGTGTCCCTTACTAGGACCCCAGCGGTTCTTATGCATTTACATCCAGTCGAAGCAGGTTAAGCGTTGTCTGTACATTTAATTGTATAATTATGGCCTATACCCTAATCCAACAGTATGTATGCCTAATTCTGCATTTTCCACAAGTGAATCGGGTATTCGCATTAACATAGGGTAGGTTCAGGTGAACCCAGGGTTTTATCCATGCATAAAAACCACCCAATCATACTAAATAGCGTAATTGTCCTACACACGCTTGCACTACAAAATAGATAGCAAAAAATTGTTCCTCAATAAGCAAAAAGGAAAAATACCATTTCACCAATCAAGTAGGACGTCACCAATCAGGTAGGACGTACATATGATTTTACACAAGCGACATCACCTCCCCAAATTGAATAAAGTATAGTCAGATCTCTAATCAAGTGGTTACAGCTTTTCCAGGCTATTTCAAGGGTATGTTTGCGTGATGATTCTATAGCTTAATGTAGGATGTAGAAAGTAGCTGTAGTATTGCTTGCACTCTGTTTGCCGAGGCTGAGTTCTTCCCATTAAGGGGGTAATGGAGCCCAAGTAAGTTTCCAATTATAGTCAAAACCCTAGTATTCCTGACCTATGGGGTATTTTTCTTATACCTGTTTACCCATGGCTAACCACCTATTATGGAAGCAAGGTTACTTCAGCATAGGTTTTGTCATCCTTTTCCCGTGTTCGTGGGGTTTGCCCCACAATTGTATAGAAGGCTGGTGCGGTGGGAGGATGAAACCCCACTCATTCGCGAAAATGTCACGTTAAAACCATTTTCCCCCAGTTTAAAGTTTAATTCGGAACACTCATAATAATCTTCAACAATTAGCTCCACCTAGCTGCTGCTGGTCCCTTGCTCTGTTATTTGTGTCTGTCGATTACTTGGGCCATCCACACCTAATTTGGTTGCCGCGACAAATTTTTTTGGAGGACAAGTGGTCGGTCAATTCGATGTGACATGGTGCCTGCCGTCACGTGTTGGCAGCATCCGGCTTATGTAAATAGCGCCACCACTTGACTTGTGACTTTGATCGGCATGAAGCTTAAACTCTGACGTGAATTCATGCAGCACCGTCCTCACGCCCTCCAACCACGGATCGTTAGGCACTGATGGGTAATGACAATCACTCTTTATCCTCGATTTTGCAGTTCGTGCATCCTTCCAACCGCAGATGCAACCATGAATTCCGACAGCGTGTGAGCGTATCCAGCTTTTGACATTAATCCGACTTACTCAGATTAGAGAGCTCCTTTTTCTGATCCATTCCTTGATCTCGGGTCTACTCAGTTTTGATCTCAGAGAACCCTTAATCACAATACCAAGGTATGTGTTGCCATATTAGGACCTTTTTTCGTACTTGGTTTGATATACTTATGACCCTGAGGGGAATATGAAACCCCATCTCATTAGCGAAATGTCACGTTAAAACCATTTTTCCTCCCGTTTAAAAGTTTAATTCGACACGTCTATAAACTTCAGCAATTAGGCTCCACCTAGCAGGCGGCTAGGTCTGTAGCATTATTTACTTTGCCCCATTTATTTGCTATCAGGTGATAGTTATTTAAATGGCCTCATCGTTTTAAAATAAATTTGCCGTTCGGCAAATGGTCGCAATGTGAATTGATAGGTCCTTGCTTGTATTTGTGCTCTGTCGATTCACTTGGCACCCACAAAACACTATAAAGATGATTGAACCTTTGCAATATCCAATCCAAAATGGCGCCCCAAATTTGTGCGTTTTGAATCCGTATGCGGATGAAATAGGAAAAATGGTCAATTTTAGAATAAAAAAATTGGCCACAGGGGGGACTTATACGATTGGTTGCGTCCTTCTAATACCAGCAGATAAAACTTAACTAGTCTAAAAAGGCAAAAGTTGTTTCGTACAAATTTCTCCAGCTATGCAATATTACGCAATATACCATTATATAAGAGGAATGAGAATAAATAATTGGAAAATTGTATCAGTTTGGTTCAAGTAGAAGCTCAAAAAATGGAAGTAAGAAGTGTAAACTGGCTGAGAACGTAAAACTTCCATGT
Organism: Ophioderma brevispina; assembly: GCA_023653785.1. Lineage (NCBI taxonomy): Eukaryota > Metazoa > Echinodermata > Ophiuroidea > Amphilepidida > Ophiodermatidae > Ophioderma > Ophioderma brevispina. The sequence goes on from JAMKCH010034837.1 coordinate 10,322, forward strand.
TAAAAGAAGCAGGACCGAGTAACCGGGGGATTTGTGTGGCAAGAGATATGTCTATTATAAAAAAAAAGGAAAAATGGTTTTGAATAGGTTGACTTGAGTTAAACAGCACCTAATAATAAAGTAATGTTTTCGAACCGTAGAAGTCCACAATCCGGCCCACATTAAAGGTGTGAGTTGTATAGTACCACAGATTGGTCATTCTTCATGTAAGACATCATGAATTAGCCTAGCATGAATCTTCTATAAGAGGATCAACGGATTACAAGGATTGTACAGCTTTATTCCGTAAAAAAGAGTCTTTACTCTAGTCTAACTCATGAAGATTCGTACACCAGGACCACCACAGATTGTTACAATATCGTCTAGGATTCTGGCGTGGACTAATAAAATAAATTATGGGCAATGAAGCGCAGGTGCAGTCCAAAATCAGAGTGCAAGATCCGCTCACCGTCCATGTTGATCAAGCCGGGATCCTCCGGGGGACCTATAAGACCTCACCGTCACCTATGATGTGGCCAGGGCCCGTGGATCTACACAATCGTTCCCGGTGAAAGTCCCATTGCCGATATAAGAAGGAGCGCTTTGTCCGCCAATGCCCAGCTCGGAGTCTCCGAGGTTCGCCCATGCCCACAACAAGGTACAGCCACGGGCTTATTACAAAAGATGCAATGTCCACAAACTGCTTTAGATCCAAGGTAGAGGACGAGGACGAAACACCACTGAGATACCAATACATACAAAAACGGCATTTTGATATAGCGCCTTCTCATAACAAGGTCAAAGCGCTTTACAAAATAGAGAGTAGTTACTATTTAGCCTAAAACAGGTTCATCTTTACAATACCTGTTGTATGACTATGAGATAGGTACTTAACATCAAACTATAAAATAAAAGAAACAGGGCTAATTAAATATATTGTGAGGCAATAACAAAAAAAACACATTTAAGCACACAATCAACTCTTAGGGAATAGATGAAATTTTCGAGCTTTCTTAAAAGTAACAATGGACTTAGAATGGCGAACAGAGATAGGCAAAGAGTTCCATAGGCTAGGGGCCGCACGCTGAAAAAAAGCCTGTCACCCACTGGACCTTTTGTGGCGGGAAACAGTGAGGAGCGTTTCTGGTAATTGCAGAACGTAAGCCTGGCCTGCAGGATATACAAAGGAGGTATCGGAAAGTAAGCTGGCATTGATCCGGAATGCCTTGTAAGTAAGAAGCATAAGGTTAAAGACAACGCGCTCACTAAATGGTAGCCAATGGAGCTCTGTAAGGAGTGGTGTGGCGGGTGTCCTTCTAGCAGATCTGAACACCAGCCTGGCGGCTATTCTGCAAAATCTGAGGTTTACTCCGATCTCTGGCCGACATTCCATACAAAGTGAATTGGCATAGTCAATGCGAGATAAAATTAGTGAGCGGACGAGATGATGACTACTCTCAAATGTGATAAAACGGTGGATCCGGTAAATATTGCGAAGGTGAAAGTTAACAAACTTAATGATGACCGTTACATGTTCAGTCATAGACATTGTCTTATCCAACACACACCAAGGTTTTCTATCATCCTTTTCTCGATCCAGCTTACTGAAAGGGACACCGCGACTGCAGCATCATGGAACTCTCCGGATCCCCGAGGGGTTTTGGTGGTGGGACAGGCCACCAGGTTCAATCACAACTCCTTGGTAACTTGGTCATCTGAAAGTTCCTCTAGGTTTGCAGGAGCTATGCCAGACAGAACTGGAGGGTATTCTATAGGCGTCACCAAAGGCAACCACTAACAGTCTCACTACATCATCAGAACGACATCATCCCGTAGCGGTGAACACTGTGACTCCACACAGATGCAGCGCACTCAGCAGCTGAGCATTCCAAAGCAACAACTGTGTATGCAAGGCGCCGAAAGCCGCACCCCACCCAGCCCCACGAGGCTGTGTCCTTGCAGCCTCTGCCTTGGTGTGTTGATTGAAAGTAATGCTGAGGTCCATGACGGCAAGGCACCCCGGTGCCGGGCCATGCGACAACCCATCTACTCTAGAGTGTGTAGAGTTCTTCTTTTTGCACACCGACTTCCAAGGCGAAAAACAGAGCTGACGGCCCTGGGCCTGCCGATTCCAAGTCCCATCGGTGGAAGATTGACCCACAGTGATCATTTCTCCTGCAGCACCACCTCCAAGGCCCCAAGGAACCAGCAGCCCATTCAATTTGCGGTATCTTATGCGCAGGATCCACTTCGAACAAGCTCCCATTGGCACATCTGAGACGCAAATGATAAAAGACTGGGCGCCATGACAGAACCCCTAGGGGCACCGACCAGGTGGGGGGGGGGGGTGGGGGGGGTGGTGGGGGGGGGGGGGGGGGGGGGGGGGGGGGGGAAAAGCGGCCGCCCTTCACTGCACTGGCAACTCGTGACCGATGTCTCCAGGACGCAAGATCCTCCCGATGAGCAGCATTACGAACCCGACAAGCCCGACATCATGGAAGACCCTGACAGGAGCCATAGGCCATAGACCCTTCGCCAGACTTATCATACTCAGCAGCTATATCTATTAACAGGCCCATACCAGGATTTTTTTTGGGGGGGGGTGGTTGCGGTCATCTTTTTGGTAAAATGGACCTAACCCTGTACCCCCCTCACAATGCTCCCTTTTTAGAAGATCGTTTACAAATTGGACTTTCTGTCAAAAATGTCCCTAAATTTTGGCCTTTTATTCTAAATTTCATCAACAAGTGGACCTTTTGCCCTGTTTGTGGAATTTGCGTTCCCCGGGCTGCGTACGGGGCCGTCTATGAAGACTGCTCTTATGGAAGACTGTCTCGATTTTTGTTGGTAATTACGCAACGTGATTGGTTGACGTATGCAGTCCAAAAATTGCGAAGGACCCAAGCAGGCCGTGGGAGCGTGATCGCCGGTGTCTATTAGGAAAAAACAGCCAATCATCTAGATTTTTTTTTTGTTTGTTTTTTGAATGGTACATACGAATTACCCTTAAAAGGGGACTCACACCCTATTTGTGTCAAAACTTGTCTTTGTTTTTCATTAATTTTCCACAGGAACATAATTAAAATTACTCGCCCCGCAAATTTGAAACCAAAAATGCATTGTTTTTTCGGACCCGCGTACAACTGTTGTCTGGTGATGGGAGAACAAAAACACAGTTTGATCCAACCACCTCTAAGGTGAATAAGACTATTATCTATGTCACGACTGTAACAGCGCCATTTTTATTTTTTTTGTTATTCTTTAATATTATTTTTGATCCCCATATGATGGTTTTGGATTTGATTGGGTATAAGTCCCCTTACTTGGTGGCAGCTGGATGAGGCAAGAATTTCTCTATATTGGGCCAATCTATGTCCTAAGATGTAAAAGAAAGAGGAAACTCTGAATTAAATGAGAGTCTTTCTATTTTTATACTTATTACTGTTATCTTGATATCATTATGTTCATGCTAAAAATATTTATTAATGGTATTTTTTTTATTGGATTCCCAGTTAACTAAGTACTTGATTTAGTCCTTAATCACATTTTTCTGAACACTGCGGCTTCAACATTTCTGCAATAAAAAATGCGGCCATTTTGGGCGCCATTTTGAATTTTGAATACTTGACAATGTTGAAACTCCTTGGTTATGTTTAAATAGATTCGCCATACACAAAAACATGATGTTTTGGATTTGGAAGATGTTTGTTCTGTTTTTTTAGCCATGATGGTTCCAAAAATATATACAAAATATTCTAAAAACGGCCATTTTGGACGCCTCTTGAATTTTGAAAATGCCACCAGGGGATTGCGGGACTTTTTGTCATATAGGAACACATGTTACCGCACCTATACTGAAAAATCAGCTTGTTACCAAAAATGTTCCACCTATGGTGCTCTAGAGATAATACTACTGGCCTATGATAGTCAGGTGGAGGTTTGTGCACACAGCCTGAAGGTGGAAATGGAGTACAGGCTTTTAATGTCGATAGGTTTTATTTATTAAGACCTAAGCAATATTAAATTTTTGGAGGGTGTGTGCAAAATTTGGTGCCAAGTGGCATTTTTTGAAATCCAATATGGCTGCGTCCGTGTCCAAAAATCACTAAAAACAATCCCTTAAGTATTCTGTAGAGACAAATTTTTCTCGGTACTCCGGTGTTGTAAGCACGAGGAGTGTTTTAAAAATGTTAATTTGGGCATTACATGCCTCAAAAAATCCAATATGGCTGCTCAAAACTCAAAGTAAAATATGCGCTCGGAATCTTCAAATGATCTAAACTCCTCCAGATACATCTTTAGTGATAGCAGAATTAATCCTAAAACATAAAACATGTTCTGCAGTGCCCAAATTGTGTACCATTGAACACAATCTGCAAGTGTTATTTTTTAACCCTCTAGAATGCATTTCCACGGCATCCAGAAGAGGTTGCAGCAGCATTGCATTCATCCCTGGAAATATTAATAGTAACCCATTTCAATTGCAATCAAATTAATGGAAAAGAAATCAATTTTGCTTTCCTGCTTGATAGAGTCACAAAACAGGACTTCTATTTAAATTTACAGTATTGCGTTTCAGTTTAATTAACACCTCAATAATTTTCAGTAGAACCTGTTATATATTTAGATGAAAAAGCACAACTGGGTTTTTGGAGCAAACATATACTTTTCATGATATAGAAGGTTTGTTCCATGAAAAGCCAGTTGTACAAAATACAGACATATCATACGTAGAAATTGAGTGAGTATTGACGCCATGAAAAATTGCTTCATTTAGATTCCCCCAATCTACCCACTGTTGACCAGGCTATAACAGGCAAGGCAAAAACAGACTTTGCTATGCTAAAAGAATTTGCAACACAGTCGTTCGTTTTTTAGAAATTAATTTGAATTAATTTCACCCATAAGGGTTTTTTATTGCATGCCAATATAAACAACATGCCGTTACGCCCAACGAAAGACCAAATTGGGTCTCGTTCCCTTCCAGTTCATCTTTGAGCCCGATACATTCCATAATAAAATATTTACTTGCTCTTCAAACTATTTATATCATACCAGGGACTTTTAGCAAAAACCTTCGTGGGGCGATGGAGGTTATGGAGTGTATTCCGAAGCAGGCGGGGGGTGGGGGGGGGGGGTGGGGCTCATGCTGAGATTTGGAAAGTCGTTAGCAACGGATCATATTGAACTAGACATAGGCCTAGTTAGATGCAATGTACACTGTTAAAATTTCAAACCGATTTTTTTTACAGTTGGGTTACTAACATGTGTTTTGTCAAAAATCCAACTACACTAAAAACACCACAAAAACAATTTTTGTCCCCAAACATCCAAGCACATACAAACACCACATTTTTAAGTGTTAACATACAAACCACTACACACCAAAACATATTTGTCCCAAAAAACCAGCACATTACAACACATGCATGTTTAAGTGTAAGTTACAAACACTTAAAAACACCAACACATACTTGTTCCAAAAAATACAAACAAATGCAACCCATACTGATTATTCAGTGTTGTAAATCAGGAAAGTTAACTTCAGTTATTTTTTACTGCTTTCTGTATTTCGGATCATGTTAACTATCTGCAGAGACGCAAAAACATACTAATGGTGTTATTAAGGTGGCACTATTGGATACGTTAATGTCCTGTGATTTCCTTTTAAAAGGATACGTTGTATGTGTTCAAGACCTTAAGAGAAATAACAACCATATTTGTGAGAACCATTTATTTCAAAATAGCCCGCCCAACTTGACATCATGAGGAGACATTGAATTGTATGGAATAACGATCACTGCTTCTCAATCATCGAGGGAATCGTTGAATTAACATAACACTAACCAGTACTAGCCCATTGATCCTTGATTACTTGCTTCGAATCTCTGTATGTATACTCATCTCAGGCAAAACTTGTAGTATCAACATCATGATAAAACCAAACAATAGTAATAACAACAGCTTAAAAATATATACATCACAGACGTTTGGTCACAAACCTTCCTTTCTTTGCCAAAACACCATAGTCCCTATTCAGCTAACTTGGCTCGGCGTACTTCAATGCTTATATGAGTCCCATACTAGTCAAGGGAGGAATTTACCCAAGGGGGTGAAGCCCATTCAAACCGTCGTACGTGCTGGGCGCTGACATTTTGAATATTGCAGGGGGGGGGGGGGAATAATTATTAGTTGGGTGCTTGTATCACACCTAATGTCAATTCGAATACAACAATCCGACCAAAATATCATTTTGATGGATGTTGGGTGCTATTGGGTGGTTAAATTTTGTCCTACCCATGGCCACCCAATGAATGAAATGACACGTCAGTGTCTTGATTTAAATAAACCCGCCTCACTGACTACATCTTTTCACCTAAGGCGCGCATTGGCATTATGGAGAAAGAAAAGATTTCTGAGCACAATGATCCAGTACACTATTATTACCCTGGCCACCTCTACACAGACATCAATTTATATCACTACCGATTAGTGTTATGCAAAGTGGCACCCACCGTATGTGGAAGAGGCGGAGGCAGCCATTGCTTCTATTGTTTGGTACTCTATATTTCTTTGTGGTCGGGAAACATGCGAGACGGTGAATTCTAAAGATTACGTAACGTTTGCCTCTCTATCTATAAGAACCTCTTTGATTTTTAACTACAAACTGGGCGAGGTTATTTAGCGATAGCATCTCTTAATTGCGCCGATCAAAACTGTCTTGTGTGCTCATGGAGCTATTTAGTTCTTGTTGAACGCTTGGTTGAACGCCCGCCCTGATGCCGACTAAATATTCCCAGCATGATTATATTGAAAGCGATATAGAGCACGCACGCACGAAAAAGCAACGGCGAACCAGCGACGTTTTAGTCACGTGATCTATCTGTTTGTCTTAGGTGTTTTGATGACTTACCACCAATGAACAACGCTATGAAATGCACCTATCAGGGTTCCCAGCATTTCAAGAAAACAAAATTCCATGATTTTTCCCTGAATGAAGGATCTCAAAAATTCCATGATAATTATTGTCACCATAACCGTGCCTTTGTCCATCCGACCCCAGGCCAAGGTAAAAAGCGGTCAAAAAAACGATAGAAAAAACCAATACGAGTGATTGACACGGACATTCGAAACTCGTGAACACAAGCTCTGATAATACAAAAACCTGATGTTTTTATGTTCCAAGAATCATGTGTTAGTTAAAAGAGGTTGATAATACAAACTCCTTATAATACAGCAACATTTAGGCCATACAGCGGCCTACAGCCCCAATGATTGTTTAATCAATGATGTCAACTGTCTATATACCTTTAATCCCGTTTGATATTAAGAGAAAATGAAGTATTTTAACATACATATTGCCAACAATTATTTAAACGTTTTAGCACAATACAGTTTATCCATTCAAGTTGTTAGTAACAGTGTTGTCTTCTTACTGCTGTAAAAAAAAAAGATTTAAATGGGTTATCCGTGACTGAAATCGGTCACAAATACGTTAGCGTTTGTATTCAAACATTAAAAACGGATTTGTAAATCGGTTTTAACAATTTCTTTGGACTAACAGTTCTGTTTTACTGTTAGATTAAATGGGTTTATCCGTGTGAAAATTGGTTTATAAAAAATTGGTTTATAATACGAAAAGCGTTGTATTCAAACATTTTAAAATGCATGTAATAACACTTCTTGTTAAACAATTCAGTTTATCCGCTTGATTTAGCAAACGTTTGGTCTCTTACTGTAAGATATTAAATGGGTTAGCCGTTGCGAAATCGGTCACATATACGTTAGCGTTTGCGATTCAAACCAACTTATAAAGCTAGATAACTGGCACGTTTTAGAAACAATCACTTTTCCGTTTGGATCTAACAGTTCTGTCTCTTACCGTTAGATATTAAATGGGTTTATTCCGTTGTGAACTTGTTAAATACGAAAGCGTTTGGTCAAACACTTCAAATGCATGTAAATTACACTTCTTGTTAAACAATCAGTTTATTCGCTTATTCGCAAACAGTTTTTCTCTTACTGGTAAGATATTAAATTGTTATCTTTTTGAACTAGTCAAAATAAGTTATCGTTTGCAGCACCAACCACCAGACGCGCTACTAACTACACAAGCACGATTTTACATGAAACAGTTGGTTAAACGTTTGAATACAAGCCCTACAAATGGATCAACCGTTGTAAAATTTAGAGTGTACTTATATCAGCTTCATTGAAACGTTTAGACCTGTTTTCTTATTCCATTTATATCAACTGAAACTCCTATCAAATTTACAATAAAACAATCAATACATAAATAAAATCACCTTTCATCTTGTGTTTGTCGGCCACTTTGTTTCATGAGTTTTGAATATGTTGTTCAATGAAGCTCAGAGGTCCAGCAAATCACATTTCATATTTGTTCTGTCAAAGAAAGAAACAAAATTGATTTGTACATTACATTGTTAGCAATGTCAGACCTACCCTCTTTATCTTTTCAGCATGCGTGAGAATTAAGTGAGGGAAGGTTAATGAATAAATCAAAGATATGTCAAATATCAGGAGATACAACACCGTGCACAGTTATTTACGTCATGCAGATTATGACGATAGCTTTCAAGGCCTAATGGTGAGCGCTTAAAAGAAACACGATAGATATCTCGATTTGGTACGGTAAACCATGTTTTCGCTTGTAGTGCTTCGCTTTTTTAAATCTGTAAAAATGTTTCCACTATTCTGAGAATCTTACAGAAGTTCAGAATTGGGGAAAAGTACATTAGGCAGATATAAATGAATAGCGTAGGATTGATACTGTTTTTTTTCTTGCGTTACCTCATTTTGTTTCATGGCAAGTATTTGTAGCAAATCTACCCTGTGATTTGTATTTTGTCCCGCATAGTGTTCCAGCTACGGAATTGGAAACTTCCGTTTTACAGTTCAAATCTTTTACCTAGCATCACAACAGTTTTAGGTCAAACCACCACTTTGTACACCAGACACTTCTTTTTTGGTGTCGACCTGCAAGCTACTAATATCACATTTCTCAACCACGATGTGAAATAAGTGCCTTTGTTCATGTTTTGTCTGCGTAGACATTACTGTACAGAGTGTTTTCACATGTTCTCAGGATTGGACAGGTTAAATTGATTTAGATAAACTTCCAGTAAAAAATCGATAATTCTGGAAGCACAGTTAGCAATTTTTTGTTGGCTTGATGTTATGCAAACTGTGCATATAAGATTAGCTTGATATTTCAATATTATTTGTACAGGAAGACAACGCCACACCCTCATCTACTCTACTTTATGTACCATAGATCACCATTCCGATCTCAGCCGGCGGAAAAAATGCTAATATTTACAGAAGACTTGCGTTGTATTATTTTATAATTTCAGTAGAACCTGTTCACATATGTAATAAGCACAACTGGGTTTTCTTGGAGCCAAAACCTATATTTTCATGATTATATAGGTTTGCTCCATGAAAAGCCAATTGTCCAATACGAGATATCATTACGAGAGATTGAGTGAGTATTGACGCCATGTGGAAATTGCTTAATTTAGATCCGTCCAATCTTCTCCACTGCTGATCCAGCTATACATTGCAAGCAGTAGTCGACTATGCTAACGAATTTGAACAGAGTAGTCGGTTATCCTATGAAAATAGTTTTTAATTCAAGTGGATGCACTTAACTTAATACGATCCCAATCTATTCACAGAAAAAGAATATGTCCAATGCACACGGCCAACAGAAAGACAAATTTCGTTGGTCCCTTCACGCTTATTTTTTAGCCTAATACAGTTTCCATAATGTCCTCTTGC
>JAMKCH010034838.1:0-14754 GCA_023653785.1 Ophioderma brevispina
GCCTGGCACTGCTCGATTGCACCTCTTGTATTTCATGTATGCTGCCTGAAGCTCCCGTTTTTGCCAATGATGTATTGGTCGTATCGCCTTCTTTCGTTCTGCCTTTTCCTTTTTCCATTTTGTCCAGTTAGTGTGCAATGCGATTTCGGTTTGGTCGATTCTTCCAGATACAAAAAACTAAAGGCAATAATGAAAATGCAAGAAGATAATTTCACGATAAAATTGGTGTTTTTACGAGAATCCTGGTGTTGTATTCCGTTGCTACCTGTGCACTACATGCATCTGTGGACACTGTAAATAATGGACTTTTTTCAAATCACGTACCATCTGTTTTATAAACACACAATTTTCAGAAACAATAGTGTGCGTTACCACTTAACCAACTGGAATCCATGAATGAAGATATTCAATTAAGGCCGGTGTGAAGCAGATATAGTCCGGCGGGAGCCATAGTTCGGGCTCCATAGATCATTTGTAGCCGGACTATGAGTACGGTGGGCAATGATTACTTCTACACCGGACCTGCTCCAAACACAAGCACCGGTCGTTCGCTCGGTTCTTTACTGTCAGAATAGATATCTATTGTTCAAAACAATGAAACATGGAGTAATTGCGGTGAAACAGCCTTAAAGCAATAACAGCACATTTTTTGATATTTTTACACAGTTATGTTGGTAATTATCTAGGAAACTACACAGGCGAACGAGAATGCTCAAAAATGCGTATTTATCATAAAATAAGCGATATTTGTATTAGAATTGGAATCCAAGATTGTAATTAACGGCAGAGCTGGGAATGCTACGTTTATGTCCGTCCATGATGAAATAGTGCCACCTCAAGAAAATGACCTCTAACATGACTTGCCTGAACCAAGAAAACAGTGAATGGATGAGCGTAGACACGTACATGACGCTATTTCCTGGCTATTTCATATGGGAAGGCCGTTTCCAGCAGCCGTTGAATTATTATCGGAGATGTCCAATATTAATTATTCCAATTACAAAATCCCTTCGTTTGCGACACATATACATTTTCGAGCTTAATCATTCATAAGTATGGTTTACTAGCCAGTCACGAATGCAACCGTGTAAAAATCTTAAATTTTTTGAAAGATTGTGGCGCTCTTCAAAAAAATGTGCTATTATTGCTTTAAGAGGTTTGCATATAGGTGGTGGTGGTGGTGGTGGGGTGGTGGTATCTTTGGTGCCTATTTCAAGAATTGTAAGAATAACATTCGTATACAAAAATAATTGATACATTTAATTCTTTCACATGCATAGGAGGTAAATATTATCTGGTATCATTATTGATACAAATTAGAATAGTAAATATTATAAATCGAACATGACTGCTAAATCACGAAACTATTCGTGTATTTGCTGAATTTATGCTGAACTACGAAAATCTCCAAACGAAGAAAATGTAGCCGAATAAGATCTCCTGATAAGACCAACTGGATGGTCGGTCACGGCTCTAGGCAAGTATTCTTGCACACATTATAAGAGAGAAAACCAAGTTTTTCCGTAAAAAAACAGATTTTTGATCGCAAACACAATTTTTTCTATTTGAAAATCATAGTTTTTTTTTGATAAACTTAGTTTTTAACTCGCTCGATAAACCTGGTTTTCCCGATCGTTTTTGCCAAACCTGCTCTTGTGAATTTTTATAAACCCTGTGAAAAACAAAAAAACCCCTAGTTTATATATTTGATAAACCGTTTTTTTTTTTTCACAAACCTTGATTACATCAAATTTGATAACCCTGGTTTTTCGATTTGAAAGCATAGTTTTGTTTTGATAAACTTTAGTTTATCGCTCGATAACCCTGGTTTCCGATCGTTGTTTTTCCAAAAACCTGGTCAATTGAATGTGATAACCTTGAACAAAACCTACGTTTATTATCGGTTGATAAACCTGTTTTTTTTTTTCCAAAAAACCTTGATTATCAATTTGATAACCTGCTTTTTCTATTTGAAAAACCAGTTTTAGATAAACTAAGTTCTTTCTTCGCTCGAATAACTTTTTTTTACCGAAAAACCATGTTTTTTCAAAAACCTTTGTTATTGAATTTGATAACCCCCCCAAGTTTATCGCTCACTAAACCTGGTTTTTTAGTTGAAAAACATATTTTTCTCGTCATGAGCACAATACTTGCCATACCCGTCTTGAGAATGAATATCAACAATAATCAGAGTATCTCTCAAACCTGAACTCTAGAAGGAATTAAAGACGAGTGCTGCGTGAAGAGGAGGGGAAAAAGTACACTCTATCGACTTTGCAATACCCATCAACACATGCATTCTGTATGGCCTATCCAGTAAACTTGAAGCGGGAACATATGAATGACACTCCAAAATCACAATTTGTATGATTTATTTTATCCACAATTCACAAATGAATGTGTGGGGGGGAGGGGGCTGCGAAGACACAAAAAGAAAATGTAGATACAGACTAAGCTGAAACTTCAGGTCTAAACAGCAGATGATCCTTTTAATTTGTGTAGTGATTAGATTGTGTTATATTAGGCCTATCCTTACATTACTACATTCTATTCTTATGATTATAATATTATATCACATTATAATATTTCAGCGTCGATTCAACAGAACAACAAACGCATGAAACAGTGCATTTTAAAGTATCAAACAAATGAGAATTAGAATTACATACTTTTTTTATGTACAACAATATCATCAAGCTGCGACAAAAACAAATTGGTAGTACCAATGTCAATCCTGATGTAAACATTAGCACCACGGAACCCTCAGCGATATTACCAATCGCTTTTGTTATTATTTCTTACCATTACTCTCAACACTAAGACTAATGCTTTTTGATTCAGTATGTGGGTATTGTGGTATCAAAACCAAGAGAGAGAGAGAGGAGTGAGAGGAGAGAGAGTCGGAAAAATTATTTAACAATGTTGAAGAACGAAAAATACAAAATTTAGGTGATATGACGAATAACGGGATTATGCTCCAGGAGCATATTTAAATAGCGGGCTCTGAGCATACTTGAATGCACATGCTCCAGGATACGGCAAATATGATTGGCAGCAGGGAGAAAATTTCACTGCTACATCTATACGTCAACTAATGATTCACGAGCACATTTGCTCATATGCTCTGGGCGTGCATTCAAATGTGACGGAATATTTCTCCAGGACATGAGGAGATTTCCAGGAAAAAGCGCCCCCAATTTTTCTCGAACCCCGCGTTTTTACATAATGAATGCTACAATGTATTAGATCACGCCTGAAGTGAATAAGCCGAATTACACCGTCTTTATGTAATAAGATGAAATTTGGGAAAAATTAGTAGTTATGTCGTGCATACAGAAATTCAAAGCCTGCGTTTTCTATGGGGGAACGATTACGCATAGCAGGCAAGTTAAAACAAGGTTGCGGTTTTATAGTTTACACCTTGTTTGTTCAATAGACCTTCGAAACGTATAGGTAGGGGGTCTACACCGAATCTAGTGAAGTTTGAGGAGGAAATGTATCCTAAAAAAATCTCCTCTGTCACTTTAGCATCGGACCATATGGTCAAGGCACACACGTCCTGGAGCATTAATTTGGCCACAATCTCATCGGAGCCACTCGACTCAAGGGGAACTGCTAAAACGGGACCAGATGCGCACGAAGCTCGAGAAATTTCGCCCAATTAACATTCGCCCAAATGTTTGTCACATTACCTCATAAATCGGGACGAAAATGCAATGTTATTCCATTTGACGAGATATTTGAAGCACGCAGAGCAACTGGACCCGTTCTATCTACTCAGTGTAACAACTCTCGTGGCAACTACCCACGAATTCACAAAACATTTTAGAAATATCTATAAATTACTTTCGCAATATGTATTTAACTTTTTTAACACTATGCGACCATGATCACCATCCATATTACTTCAAAAGTGAGGGGGGGGGGTTTTTTTTTGAGGCGTTGATAAAACATCGATCTTTAAGGTCTGTCTGGCTTAGTGTCAATTTGATTAATTGTCTGGTTGTGATACACATCCAAGCTATACTCATGAGGAAAAAATTGTTAGAGAAATTGGAATTATGAAATAAATCCTTATTGATTTAAATTAAGGTCCCAGAAAGGCAATATAATTGATGTGGTGTGTGTCACGTCTACAAGGAGGGACTAGAAGCATTCAATATTTGGGTTGGTGAGACATCATAGTGAAACTATTGATTTTTCAGAGAGTAAATAGAAAATTCCAGGTGACTGGTGTGAATCTATTATGACACTGAGTGAAAATCAATAGTCTCACTAATGATGTCCCTGGTAGGGTATTCTTTTTTCTGGCACTGTTTATGGAATGGAATGTCCCGTAAAGATTTGGTGAGCGTTTACATCTCATTTCCTGGGACCTTTAAAACTGTACAGCATGCGCAAAGGAGACATAAAACAAGGAATTAATGCATGAAGTCAACTTCATTACTTTCAATTAATAAGATAATGAGCGTGGCCGTAATACATACTCAAAATTCGAGTAGGAAGAGAGACCGAATCTCAACGCCTTGTTTCTATCTCTTTTGGTCTTTTTAGTTATTAGTTCATAGTTGTGGGTGAGCGTGGCCTAGCGGTTAGGGTGATTGCCTGTGGCGCAAATTTACAATCAAAACTCCCGGGTTGAAATCCCGTTGGGGTCGTGGCACTTGCGGGATTTATTCGGGACTATCAATTCTGGATTTGATCGCTATACAAGCTATTGATTAAATACAGAATACCTCCATGGTTCACTTGGATTTGGGCAAATGGTCATGAGAGCATCCCGTTCCCTTCTGCAGAAGACCCAGGAGCGACGTAAGCCGTCGGTCACCGTGTACAGAGAGTCACACTGTACATGTACATCGCAGTCAGTGTCGACTAAGAGTAGGGTGTAAACCCCTGACTATTCCCAATCCGCCCATCCTCAAATGCGGGCCAGTTAGGAGCTCCGTATCATGGATAAACGCGGCCCCGGATCAGCACACTCGCTGAACAAAATACTGACACCACCACAAAGCATTACCAAGGACTGGTGGATACGAGCAAACAAAAAGTTCTAGTGGTCTATTTTTAATTAACACTAAAAGTGATACTTAAGGGGGGGGGTCCATGTGGACGCCAGATTCGTTTTTCGCCCGCCATGTTTTAAGGATAATTATTTTTGCCCAAGATTTTAGTAATTGTCTAAATATCAGTTGCGCATATTTGGTGAAAAAAATCAAATCGGTCATTGGTGGTTTTACACTACTTGCATATATAAGGCTGTTTTGTTGGCGGTATTCAAAATTCGTTTCCCCTTAAGTTGTCCTGGATGAAACTTTTTGAAATTTTATTTCAGCAATTGTATTGTATTTATGTCCTAACCTACTATATGAGGACTAAATTTTAATGGAAAAAGTCCTTCGGGGAAGGGTTTTTCATTTATGGCGGAAGAAATTGCAGCGCGTCATAAACTCGGCAATTTTTGGACCGCCAATTTTAAATCTTAGTTTTGGAAAATTCCACGGTCAAATGGTTTTAGGAGGGCATTTAGATCATCCTTATGCATCAATCGGGAGTTCAAGAAGATCTATGCACTGAATTATTTTTTAATAACAAAGTATTAAAATACACAAAAAATATATATTTTGAAATCTCTGAGTCATTCTTTAACACCACGTCCTACCACCATTCTTGGGCAATGTTGCTAATCGCTCAAATATCAACATTAGTTTCCCATGTCACTTATGAGTATATAGTCCATCCACAAGGACACAGTTCATTCAGAGTGGGTTGTACCATTGTACACATCGACATGAACTGACCTTAAGTGATCTGGGTATATAACATACCCAAAAACCGGGGGTGTATTTTTCCTAAATACTTGGTTTGAATGAAAGCTACTGAACTATGACATGGGAATTGAGATTTACTGGCTCATATGTTGCCCATTGACAGATTAGTCCTCATGTGATCTTAAAAAGGGTAATTTTGGTGTAACTATAGTTGTTAAGTCCAATACCTGAGGAATATTTTTTTGGACATGAGTAGATGTAATTATCAGACGCGTGTTCAATGTCAATAATTCCATATGCGGATATTTCTTTGAACGAAAACCTCTAGGTACAAATCTCCTACAGTAATATATAGATCACACTAGGGAGGGGTGATAAATAAAACCTTTTTTTATTATTCTGCGTCTTTACGTCTTTACACTTAAGTGTATAAGGGGTGTCAAGATCCATTATCGATTTATGGTACCAGCCTGCGGTTAGCATAAATCCACTTATCTCGACACGGTGTTACCATTTTGCTCGTTGCTCGTGTTAACCAATCATCCGGCATCTAGGTTGTGACGTTGTGATGTGTTGGATTGTTGTTTGTTTTATGGACGTTCGCGCCAGATGTACACTTGGCTTTCTCAACCGTTTTTCATGCATGGTCAGGAACACCTGTTCGAACTGGAAGAACCGGGTGAAACCGACAGGCAACCGACGGCTGAGTCTTGAAGCCGGACCCCTTTCTGTCTTTTATGGTCGTTTATATTAAGAAATTCTGAGTTTTCCCAGATTGAAAATGCAGATATATCGGGAATAAAAAACGGGTCATATGTCAAAAACAAACACCAAACGTTGTTTTTATTAGCTTGATCAAGTGCAATCATGTCAAATTTATAATTGTATCGGTATTTGTGAAAGGTTAAAACAAACAGGGGTCTTTAACAATCTTTTGGGGTGGCCTATCCACTCTTCTTGAAAAGGGCAATAAACTTTGATGCTTCTGTCACCAGAAAATGCAGAAAACCTGATTGTTCCGACATGTTTTTGCCCAACAGTGAGGATCATAACCTATTTTGTGTCGTCTGCAAGAATAGGAGTATCTGGTCGTATGTGGGTGTGTGTGTGTGTGTGTGTGTGTGTGTGTGTGTGTGTGTGTGTGTGTGTGTGTGTGTGTGTGTGTGTGTGTGTGTGTTTGTGTGTGTGTGTGTGGTTGTGTGTGTGTGTGTGTGTGTGTCTGTGTCTGTGTCTGTGGTCAAAATGTTAACCTTAATATGAGTGCTGCATTGCAGTTCCATAAGGGCTACGATGATGTAACTTGGTGGAGAGGCGAGGGCGGGTGAGTGAATGTTGGTGAACCTATGGTGACCCTGGTGATCTCATGTGACCTTTGGCCGTTAAAATGTTAACCCTTAATAACTTGCATGCTGTATGAGCTCCGTAGGGCTACGATGATGTAAATTGGTGGAAAGTAGGGGGCGGGATGGGGTGACATGTTGGTGACCTCATGTGACCTTTGGCCCTGTTCACAAACCGCGACGGCACACACCTGTTTGACTCATGCAAATTGTCTCTTATTTTTAGAGCAATTTTAAGCAATGGCGACACCATTTGAAGCTGATTCATCAGGACATGCAAGAGCTACACCTCCACAAAAATCAGAAAAATCCATGCGGGAATCTGCCATATAGGCCGACAAAGGTCATAATTCGTATGTTATAGCGGCCCTCTAATGCCTATTTCCCATTAGAAAGACTTGTAAAAACTAGCTTTGTCTGAAAAATCCTATTTGCCGCAATTGAAAATTTCATGAAATTTATACAGGATGTACTTAGTGGTATAATACTTCATCGTAGTTGTGAATGTGTGTCGCCGTTGATAGTATTTTGTTTTATTTTCGGTTTGTTCATATAAATGGGACTTCAAACAGCTGGGGGCAGTCGACACTCGCGATCTTGGGACAGCGATGTATTTTTTTTTTTAAATAATTGCCGGTCAATTTTTTACTTAAATGTACATTTCATGGGATGATCGGAACACGGGCTTCATCGCGACATAATCAAGTGTTTTTTTTTCTGTGATAAGATGTGTGTACTGAGTCTATGATGAGGCCGGAGTTTCTTGTGTGTTTTTTTTTCGTATCATGATCGGAGTATCTCTGGGACGGGAATGGACACAGATCCAATGTGGCCATAGTTTCCCGAATCCTAGCAAATACTAGCAAAAAATGTTACAAAATGCATAAGATGTATTGATTTGAGTTATGGCCAGATCACAGCTGGGCTTATTCGTGTGTTATGGGATGAATATTAGCCCAGGATTGTTTACAGGATTCGTAACGATATGCACATAAGGTATCTCTTCATTCTTACTAAAATGAAAGTAAACAATCAAAACAATAACGTTCTTTTCAATGTAATCAAGTTTATTGAAATCAGGTTAACATATCATTCATAATCATTTTGTACCCATGACACTCATTTTATCATAATAAAATTCTTGATCTCATTATTTCCTACATAACAAACAGGATTTAAAAGTACAGTAACGTATTGACATTCATATTGCTTATGGATGGCAAAGCAATCTGCAATCATCTTCTCTGCATGACTAGTGTTCCTTCTCTAGGGATTTCAGTGCAAAACTTTTAAATCCTGGGTGTTCGTAGAGTGGACCATAAGATGTCAAATACACGTAAATAAACACCGCTTTCCATTATTATCACATGATGTGTAATAAAGAGCATTATATTGTTTGAACTTGCCAACCAATTTCCGGGGCGGGGAATTACTTTTTGCTTGGTTTATATTCAGACAACATTTTGTTGCATCTCCAGTATCTCAACGAATATGCAAACCACTGCAGAGTCTCATGTAGGTATCTAAAGGAATAATTATGCCACTTTAACTAAAGTCACCACCATTTGTGGCCAAACATCTACGCAGATACGGTATATGTGCATATAGTTATCTCATGCATGGCAAAGAGGTAAAGATCAAATATAATATAATCTTCTTTCAGAAGTAAGGTACCACACCACTAAAATATTTCGGCTAGGTTTATCATTTATCAAAACATCGCTAGAGCGTTTCCTCTACTACTATCCCTTCCGATTACTCGAAAGCCCTGCATATCCCATAACGAATTACTAGATCGGTTCCTGTTTTTCAGAGTAGTGAATGAGATATTTATTCCAGTGATATGGATATGGATATGGATTCCACTTTGAATAACTGGCCCTCTTTTTCACAAGGTACGTAATTGCTTTTCCATCTTTTTGTGTGATTTCTAGTTCTTTACTCTTATTATATTACTTATATACTCTAGCAATTCATAGAGTTGGCATTTCAAAAATCAACACAGACGAAATATAGGCAGGCTTTCGATGGTTAACTCATTTTAGAACGTTCCTTATTTTCTTAAAATAGTGATTAATTTAGTAATTTAAAATGACACTCTAAAAACGTTCCGCAAAAATGAAACAGTCCACATTCTTGACCGATCAATACACTTGTTTGTACTTTGAAGGCTTTAATCCAAGAAACGTTTGTTTGCGTAAGAAAAGTTAAGGAACTCCATTCCCGCAGAAAATGCAAAATGAAGTGCATCATAACGACATTAAAGAAACATGAGGAATTTCCAGAAATACGCGCCCCCCAATTTTTCTCAACCTAGGCTTTTTTACATATTGGAATGCTTCCCTATGTATTAGAAGATCACACCTGAAGTGAAAGCCGAATACGCGTCTTTATGTATAAGATGATGATTTAGTAGTTTCTTCTGTCGTGCCACGACAGAATGTCAAGCATGGTTGTCCCATTGGGCCGATTATAATAGCAGGCAGTTCAAAACAAGGTTTGCCGGTTTTCTTTTGCACCTGTTTGTTCCAATAACCTTCCAAACGTCCCGTAGGTGGTCTACACCGATCCCAGTGAAATTTTGAGAAAAATTCATATCCTAAAAAATCTCCTCTCCTGTCCCTTTAAGATTGCATGACGTAAGTGTTTTGGGAACAGAGTTATTTTAGTCATCGGGTTCGTCCGCGAAACTTAATCGTAAGTATATACGTAACTTTTGCTGAACGCTTGGTATGAATTTCTACAATTTTGGGACTAACGTGCGTTCGCGAAACATGAACGTTACACAGTCGTAAGAACACATTTCCGCTAACTTAGGATCATTATTACTTCTTCTATTTGGGTACAATCGTGGGTGCAATTATTGTACGAGTTGGTGTTGAATGCCAATCGATTAACGGATTTTACAAGCATACATGTGTTTTGGGTGAGCATAGACCCATTGAAACCGAAGTACTCACTCGGACTATACCCCTCGCGTATTTTAGAATCCCTTCTGGTATGAGAACTGGCGTAAATTCTATTGGAAGTATACTATATAAAAACAATTAAATTAATATCATCACATTTGCCCTATCTTGTTACTATTACCTGTGTTTTTCGATAAATCAGATAGGCCTACTCCGGCACAGTAAATAAAATGGCTCAAAACTAAAGAGGTTGTAGGTTGGAAAACAAAAATATTTTTATTAAAAAATGACAACTATATAGGCTATATCAAATAAACGAAATAAAATATAGAATGATATTACTTACTGGCAATGTAAATGCAGACAACATAATGATGCCAAAAATTTGTGTAATTTTTCCTGCTGACTCAAAGATTTCGATTCAAATATGTTTTGGTGTGTGTTATTTTTAGAGAGTCATCAGAACTAAAAATAGTCACCAAAGAATGAGAGTTTTCGTTTTTGATGAAGTACAGCTATGTGTAACCTAGTATCCACTACCAGAGTAATTGGCCTACTAGTGATAACAAAAAAAAATGATCCGGACTTTTTATTACAAAGTTAGCTATTTCACAAGAAGCGATTTATTATGTGGATTAGCTTATGTACTGCAAAAATTACATTTGTTAGAAAAATTGAGGGCACCATCCTCTCTGAGTAAGCCTTTACAAAAAATGAACTGGAATCGAGGTGATTCATATTTGTTATAGGCCTCTTTTTTTTCCTTTCTTATTTCTTTTTTTTCCTTTATTTCCTTGTTTCCTTCCTTTCTTTTTTTCCCCTTTCTTTATTTTATTTTTCGCTTTCTTTTTCTCCCTTCTCTTTTCTTTCTTTTCTCGTCTCCTTTTTCTTTCTTTCTTTCTTTCTTTCTTTCCTTTCTTCTCTTTCTTCTTTCTTTCTTCATTTGTTGGCGATACCTCATGCCGTCTTCTATAGAAATAAATGGTTGTTGCATTTATTTCATTTTGATAAGCCTGTATATCAAGTTGGGCATGACCTACGCGCAAAAACATGTTTAGGCACATGGTCAAATTTAGTTTTTAGTTATTAAATAGTCAAATCTCTGAGCCTTTGCGTCAAATACTTAACTCTAATTCAAAACGCCTAAACAGGTTTAGATTTTAAACATATTTAATATTAAACAGATCTTTAAAACAAATGTTTAAAAAGTGGTTCCAAGTATGTTAGAACGGTGTTTACATTTCTAAAACCAGTCTAATACTGTTTTTGACAGTGTATACCGGAGTGTATAGTGTTCACGACAACTCCTGGTCTGAAATAGATCAAGGGGGTTGCTATATATCTTATATTTTTTCGTCACGGAATGCGCTTCCTTCATTTTCTGGAACTATAATTGCTGTTACCATGATAGATTGCTAACAAGATTGATGGAATGTGAACAGCGGACCGATCCGTCCACTTCCCACCCACTACAACTACGAGTGTGTTACTTGTACTCGTGACCACACGTAGTTTTAATCGTAAATCAGCTTACTCGTACTACACACGTGGCCTACTTCCAAGTTCACGAACGCGAAAAAATCTTAGTAGTAACTTACGTCACCCTAGGGCTACATTAGTCTTACGACTGCTTTCGTTCGGCGACGAACCCCTGGACATTGTCAGTTGCAGATATAAGTTAAATCTTGCATTCAAATATTGATCTTAACGGGTTACTTTACTCAAGGTGCTTGAGAATGTGTTGTGCTTTCTTTATGTTGTTGTTGTTGTTGTTGTTGCTTTATTTATATTTTACATGCGTCTATTGAGTGAGGAAACATTGACGCCTTCTAGTACTGCCACGACTAGTTGGTTACACTAAATGACATCTTAAAGTATAGAACCAACAATGGACACTTTTATAGAGTTCACCTCTTTTCTTTTTTGTGAAATAAATAGCTAAACATAATTGTTTCAACATTTTTAACCGAAATTAAGAGTATCTTCTTTCCCAGAATACATATCATACATAATACGTAAGAATAAAAAAGACAACTTACATATAAACGACTAACAGAAAAACGTATATTTACAAACGTTTTTGGTAGGTGAACTACAACCGATCTCTATACACTCTGGGTGATTGGCCAATTATCCCCACAGTTTATTTTTTTATATAATCATGATACAGTGATTCGAGGCACTGGCGATAAGTTTTTTATTATACCATGGTTACAATGCTTAGAACCATGTGAAGTTTTCCTCTCCAGGGTCGAAAAATAAAACGGGTGATATCAGGGGGGATATTAAACAATTTACATATATTGACCGCCTACGTTCGTGAAATAGTAAAAAATATCATTCGGTAAAATTTGACGTTCATTTCAACTCTGGAAAAGTCAAAATCTAACGCCAATTTTTTCTTACTATATCAACCCTCCCCGGAATTACAATATTTTATAAACAGTATTGGTTTATTTATATTAGACAATCTGCTGCTTTTATCAGTCAGCCTTAGAGCCACACAAACAACTAGTAATGCATTCTAAGGTTTAATCCCAACTTCCAATACATTGAGGTCACTAACTTGGCCTGATCCTTCTCTTCTCTTAGAGCCAAGGGGGTAAACGCATTCAAAACCAGTCTCCGTGCTGGGCGCTGACCTTTTGAATATTTGCACGGAAAATTATCAGTTTGGGTGCTTGATACCACATCATGTCAATTCGATACAAACAATCCGCCAAAATATCAGTTTGTGTGGAGTGTTGGTGCTATGGGTGTGGTTAACATTGTGTCCTACCCATGGCCACACACGAATGAGATGACACATCAGTCGTCTTGATGTTAATAAACCGCCTCAATGAATACATCTTTTCACCTAAGCGCGCATTGCACTTATGAGAAAAAAGAGTATCTGAGCACATGATCCCCAGGTAACACTTTATTACAAAAATTACACCACCTGGCCACCGCTACCAACATAAATTTGCATCACTACCGATTAGTGTATATGCAAACGGCACCCACAGTATGTGGAAGAAGCGGAGGCAGCCATTTCTTTTTAAATTGTTGGTACCTAAGGTTTGTGTTCTTTGTGGTTGGCAAAACATGCGGGACGGTGTATTTCTAAAGCTTACGTACCGTTTTGCCTCTCTATCTATATAGAACCAGAACCTCTTTGCTTAATATCCACAAATTATTTTGTGGACGCCTTTGAAAAATCGTCCCCACCACCGCTGGCCTGCCACAAGCTCTCACTTACTCACGCGCGTTATAATAATTATTTGAATTACTTGCTATCAGAAAAAAACAAATTAGTACGAATAATGGTGAATTTACTATACAAAATGTGGCAAGCAACTCAGGAGGAGCGAATGGGCTTAGAAAAGCCCAAGACACATGGTGTTCGCTTAGGCCAAAAAAAAATGTTTGATTGCCCTCGATGACTTTTTTGAGTGTGGTCGGTCGGCTCGGAAAACTTTTTTTTATTATTTTTTTTTTTCAATGTCAATAGCAACTGTATTGAAACATGTTTGTTTTGTATTAATAATTAATCAACACTAAAATCGAGTTGATTCTTACTCAAAAATGCATCTTTGTACATTATGAAACCCAACTAACATGCTAGAAACTGTTAAACATTTTTTTTTTAACATTTTTGAAAGTTAAAATTGAAAAACAAAACTTTTTTAGGAATTTTTCAAATTAGGGTCGGTATTCTTTTGCACAGTAAAAAGGAACAAAAAAACTTTTTCCCGATTTCCAAATTAGGGTCGGTCGGACGAGGACATCAAACAATTTTTTTTGGGGGGGGGCTATCCTTATACATAATACAATGCAAGGCTCTAGCCATGCTAGCTGACAGCAAAAATACATTACATTACAAGTAGTACATTAAATAATGAAGTTCAGAAATCATACATTCTGTAATAAGAATAAATAATATAAAAAACAAACAACAGTAGGCTGCTCATACCCTACTAAATAATGACTACAAAACGAACTTTGTACTAAGGTTTGAGTAATATAAAGAGCTAATTACATATATTGGCTTTAAAAAAAATTACACTCTGATTTGGAAGCAGCATGTTTTTGAGCCTCTTGAAAGAAAGGAACAACCATTCCAAACGTGAAGAGCCACAAACAAAGAATTAAAGAAAAAGAAGTTCTGCAGTTACATGCAAAGTCTGGAACCAATTAGTCTACTTCTTTTTTCCGTTTAAGAAACAACCACTGATGCAGCGTCAAATACAATCTTCATCAGGTTTACGATAATTAATCAGTTTGTTACTACAAACCTGTTGGTGTTTTAAATTAGGTCCGTGGCCCTTTTTTTACATTGGTATAGTCTATATACTAGTCAGTCGCCGCTTGACTAATTAGGTAATTAGTCCAGCCTGCGCTTGTCTGATTTGTTTAACACAGTGTAAGCTTTAAAATGATGCATAATATGTTATGGCTCTACCCCTTCTACTTCCCACGACATCTAAAATTTTGTTATTTTCGGTGAGATTTCCCCTTATAGGGACTTAAAGACTCAATATTTCCCAATTACCAAATATCAGTTAGAAACCCCTTGTAAAATTACAAAAAGGTGCACGCTATTCGAACCGTTGCGAGCTGCAGTCATTTTACGACATATTGCAAAGAATATGCAATGAGATGTAATCCAGAACTTATTTACACATTTCCCCTAAGGCATACAATTTCAAAATCAAATGACTAAATTTTAATTCCCAATCTGTTTTTAACAAA
>JAMKCH010034839.1:0-15605 GCA_023653785.1 Ophioderma brevispina
CTCATCTTAACAGGTTCTAGTACAAAGAGAGATGCCTCTCCTCAAAAATTTTATATTTAAAAAAAAATAGGGAAAGGGTTCTTAATGGTGGCTGTGGGTCAAAATACACGCCTCGCAACTTATGACATTGATAATATATGAATAAAAATAAAATGATAGAAAAGTAAAGTGTAATTTAACCTCGACCATACATCTTTCAAATGTATTTTTGGACATATTTAGCAACAGACAAAATTAAGTTGACAACCCCTTTGTACTAGGATTTATACTAGCAAAATGATTTGTGCAAATTAATTTATGAATGATGAAAAATATGTTACTATACAGTGGTTTTGTTAGAGGGGGACTAAGCAGGGCCCCAATTAGGCTAAGAAAGTGTGTAAAGTGTAAGAGTCAAGTAATCAAGAACGGCAAGAAGATCACAGCTTTTGTGCCTAGAGATGGTGCCTCAAACTACATAGAGGTGAGTGAAATGGTTACGCTTTGAATCTCCATGCATTGGAAACCCCAGGCAGACCCCTGTATGTGGTTTGCTTTGGTGCAATACCAGTGCTAAAGCAAAAGTGTGGATCATCCAATGCGCTGGAACTTGAACCTGGCCAGGTGCAATTTCACCCCACACACAAGTTAAGTTGAAAAAACATAATTTAACCCATGCCTACATATTTTGAGGTTGATGTCAAAGTACGTATTACAAAAAATCACAAAAGATACCTTTGAGAGAATGAGCAGGTGTGAAAAATGGATTGCTCATTTGGAATTTTAGCCTTCAAATCAATCTGTGCTATATGGTTTACTCATTTCCGAATCTTTAAAGAAGAAAGAAAAAGGTATAATTGAACCCAAGATGATTCTTATGGCAGATGTACGTTAAAAAGGAAGCCACAAGTAAAACATTCGACATGTTAAAGTTATTTTCGAGAGTGGTTTTCTGCACTCCGACCATCTGAATGTAGGGTAGCTTGAAACATCAAGCGTTACATCAGGGCCTTGGTTGGAACCTCAAACATTGACTCCAGCTCCCAAGCCCATTGTCCAGTTATGATATACTGATTAATAAATTTGAGCTTGTTAAAAACGTCTCTCAAATGATTGAAATAGTTTACCATTTTGATGAAGATGTGTGCAAGATACAATTTAATTACGTTAAATGTACCTCCAGGCAGAAATAGTAACTCCAAGCCATATAGTCCTGGCTGTTGACAATTGCGCTGCGCGTAACGCAGTATAATAGTACTTTAAAAGGTTTTCTGAACCCGCTGTTGCTAAGGCGACCTTATTGAGTATGAAAGAAAAATTATGAAATTTATTAGTGAAGTATATAAAACAAATATATAATGCCTTTATTCGAGCCACCCTCTGGCTTAAAAACTATGGTCCCTCAGTGATATCAAGTAGGCCTACTATTTTGGGGGCTGTGCCCCTCAGGAAAAATAGAGGCCTACTTGTGTCACCTCGTGTCATAGTTTGAACAGAGCCTCTCATGGCAGTAAATATTTATGTACATTGCTGTGCAATTAGGAGCCATGATTTAACGTCTCCAGACCCAAATATAATACATGGACAGTGTTTCCTCAGATCAAGGGAATGTGTCGAGGAATGTGTTGGTATTTACTCTTGTGTTTGTAATGTACCGTATGTATGGAAGGCGTTGTTAACTTGAGTGATTGGGGGTTTGGTCAGGGAATTTTAAGTAACTGAAATAAGGGACGGGTTATGAATTTGGTTCTGGAGAGAGAAGAGGAAACATTGATGAAAGGTGGGAACAACTTAGGTT
This sequence comes from Ophioderma brevispina, assembly GCA_023653785.1. NCBI lineage: Eukaryota > Metazoa > Echinodermata > Ophiuroidea > Amphilepidida > Ophiodermatidae > Ophioderma > Ophioderma brevispina. The sequence goes on from JAMKCH010034839.1 coordinate 1,778, forward strand.
GCGCTACAGTAAAACAAAAGGCTTGCCAGGGGTATTTACATGACCATAGAAGGGTGACAGACATTGACCCAGGGTTCCAGAGAACGTATTTCTTATTTGCAGAAGAGTAATGAAAAAGTTTCATAACAAAATCAAAAGTGACAGTATCTGACTGTGTTCCCACTTTGTGGATGACCAAATCCTGAACAAGTGTCAAACTCAAATATTTCTCCGAATGAAAACTTTGCGTGGTGAACATGTTAACTCCAGTTGTTCTTATTATGACTATTTATGTAATTACAGAGATGTTATTTTTCATTCCTTGATATACGGGAGAAGAATGACGAAGCTATAGTAATAGTGTCTGGATCGGTAGGGAAAAGGCACGCGCCGGGGTAGGTGAAATTCCAGGAGGATCCGATTCAAGGTCGTCAAAGTTGCCAACGTGTCCCTGTGGCACTTCAAAGAGACCGAAGGAAAAGGCCGCGCGATCATAAGAGGCTTGAATGGGGCTGTGGGTTTGCGCTGGTAAAGAAGGAGTCTGTATAATAAGGCATAAGGTGGTGAAAATAAAATGGCATACAAAAAATTGAAATCTTGTTTTCATACTGCTCTTTTTTTGTGGTCAGAGCGGTCTGATACTACCTTTTCCCTACCATATCAGCCAGGGGTTTTCCAACCTTGTGAATCATGTGAATATGAATTAGGCTTTGTCGTGTTACGTTGATTAGCATTTCGGGATCTTTTTGAACCGTGGATATGTAACTTATGGATCATTGCTCAGAGATGAAAGTTTTCACAAATTTCCTGAAATTCCCATATCGGGGAAAAGGTGGTAAATCCTAAATTTAGGTCCATTAGTTTACAGTAAAATTGGAACTCGCATCTTGAAATATTATCACCCTTTGCACCACAGTTTACCATTTGCAGGTAGAGCCTTTAAAATAAGTATTGAATAAATGGGAAACATTCCATTGCATACCAATGCATCGCCTATTGCAAGACATTTCCGTTGGGTAGAGAGAGAATTGAGTTGTTGTATGTAGAATACTCCCTTTATATTGATGCCAGTTGTAGAGGCTTTCAAGCAAATGATGAAACCAGGCAAGAGCGATTGGAACTTGTACCAAACCGCGATTTGATTCGAAAAAAATTGTCAGATAACAAATATGTTAGTTTGAGTGCAAATGCCATGGAGGGAGGCATGTCGACTTGTGGGAATTTGCTCAGGTCAGGTCAAGCAACACGTCCTTGGTGGAGTACCAAAGACAAATCAAGTAAGAAACAAAGATCATGTTGAGCGAGCAACAATATTGAAAAATGGGTCCCAAGCTAGGCAGTTACTGCAGTCTACAATAAATCATTTAAAGGATTCATACCTGATCACTAATAGCCTTCGTCCACATCCAGAACCCCAAATTTCACATGAAAGTGGTCAATAATTTGGTTTTTATCGAAGAATGCTACCATATTTATCATTTACCCATGTGAAATTTTATGGCCAAAATGTGTTAGGTTTAGGATATCTAAACATTGAAATACTGGCGTGGGTTTGGGGTTAAGGTCATTCAATCAGAGAAACTTTATTACATAATAGTATTAAATAAGGTCAGTACCTTTAGAAGCAGTAAGATAGACGGAGTAATGTTACGGTTCTGCCTTGCAAGCCATTATGAAGTCTTTTCACATGAGAAGTAGAAGTAATGCAAACTTTATTTCTAAGATGCAAAAAGTTTTTGGATTGGAAAATTAGTTTAGACCTGCAAGTTAAACAACTTACGGATAATATTCTAATTGAGCATATCCCCCAGGTAACCAAGCAATGATGCATGCATGGGCCAATATATGGGCATAGAACCTTCCATGCCAAAAAAAGGTATCCGAGGGAGAGTCGACAAGCATGAATGGGCCACACTGGATAACTTACAAAATTACCATGGGACAGTGGAGGAGACCTCAATTCGCCTGAGAGCTTTGCAGGACATTTGTAACATCGTCAAGTACAAAAGGTTTGAGTGATTAGATTTGTAGACGATGCTGAAGTGCTGCAAATGGGGCCTGAAGGGCAGTTTAGACAGATTACACAGAGGTCCAAAGTTTAAAATCCATCTTGATCAGTTTGAAAAGAATACCAGAGTTATTTGCCTAACCATAAGATTCCAAAAAGGGTGTTTGTAACATCTACACTTAGGTCTGGGAGTTAAAGGATTAAAAGTGGCCAAAAAAAAATTAAAAAAGGCCCATTTCAGTTGTACGGCGCGGTGGTCCAATTTTTAAAGTTGCTCAGTTGGAGAAAACCAATGTTGCAATTGTTGGGGAGGTCATAGGTTTAAAGAGGAAAATTTTACGGTTTAAATGCTAAGTTACCAACGTAGGGGGCACCAAAAGTCGGCATCAATTTTACATTTCAATGTGGCTTGACATTTGTTTGTCCCCCTACTTTAAGCAAGGATTTAAAGACAGTAAAAACGACTAGATTCCTTATTTTAATCATATGAGCTAAAATCACTAAACTGCACCAATTTTATCCAAATGCACTTGTAGGAGAACCTTTAATATCCAGTATTTTTTAAATACTAGCCGTGGACGTTCATATTGGGAAGAAGACAACGATGCCCTAATTCTAGCTATCCTGTGGTAACAAATGCTTATAGAGGTTCAAGAAGTGTAAAACATGGAGGCGTGGTAATTGATACCCCTGCTTTAGGTAGTTACAAAAATGGTTACAGGGTTTAAGAATAGTACTGTTCAATGATTTCAAGAATCGGCTAAATAAAGAAGTAATATATCAGTTAAAGGAAACCCTGCCAAAATGTAACCCGCATAAAGGTGCAACTCCAAGGAATTGTCACGACGTCGCCGTGGAGCAGGTAGGAAGTTTTCCAAAACAAAAAAACTCATCTCACCTGACAGTGCCTTCACTTGCAGATACCAAAATGAAAATTGTCTGGCACTCATCGTCAATCAAAGAGACATGAGGAATTTCCAGGAAACAAGCTGACGCCCGAATTTTTTTAGACACCTGTTTTTTTTTGCAATTGGGAAATGGCTGACTAAGTATAGATCACACCTGAGTGTTTATAGTATCAAAGTAAACACAGTCTTAGCAATTTCTGTGAAAATTTTTTTAAAGAGACTGATTTCAACTGATTTCGGTAGGTAAGGTGTTAACATTTAACAAAAAAAAGTGCGTTATCGTAAGGGTGGGGAAATCGCGGTTTTTCGGGAGTCAAGGTCAATCACCCAGGGTCACATTTTGAAATTGATCCATCATGGGAAAGTATACAAGTAATAGCTTAATCATAAGGATTCAAAAAAGTATAGTTATGTTTAACTCTGGCCGGGCCGAAAGTTTTGGAGTTAAAGTCTAAAACATCAAAATCAATAAAACTGACTGTCATTTTCCAGTTGTTACAGTACAGGGGTCAAATTTTAAAATTACTCTGAGTTGGATAAAAAACATGGTCCCATTATTGATGGAGCTCATAAGGTTAAAATCAGGAATGATTTGACTGTCTTAATGCGTAGTTCCCAATGTAGGGGGCACAACAGGTCCATTGGGGGTTCCATTGCATTCAGTGGTGCTTGACCTTGTTTCCCCTACTCGACGTAAGTAAGCATTTAAGACACTCACACTCTTCCTTTTTTTATTCTATGAGCTCAATCTATAATTTGCACCAATTTTTTGTCCAATCGGAGTAATTTTTAAATTTGACCCCTGTACTGAAATGATCCTTTTTGTGTTTTGACTGTTTTAGCCTATAACCTCCAAAACTTTCGGCAGCCTATAGTACAACCAATACCTTTTTGGAATCCTTATGATTAAACTATACTTGGTATACTTTTGTCAACATGATTTGGATCCCTTCCAAATTTGACCCCGTTCTTGACCTTTGGCTCCGAAAAACCACTTCCCCACCCCCTGCGATAACTTCCTTTTTTGTTGGGTAAATGTTGACACCATAACCTAACAAAATCAGTTGACAATGAGTCTTTTTAAATTTGTTCACAGATGAAACTTTAAGGATCCGACTATTAATGGGTGGCAATAATATGATTTAGTATTTCTGCGGTCATGGTCGTGCAACGACAGGAAATCAAAGCATGGTTTTCTATATGGCGATTACGATAGGCAGGGGAAGTCCAAACAAGGTTTGCGGTTTTTCTTTGTACTTGTAGACCACCAACCGAAAACGTTTGGACAAACTAACTGATCCAGTGTCAATTGAGAGAATTCGTATCAAAAATCTGTCACTTTAAGGATAAAATACACCGTTCCCCCCCCCCCGTTGGCACTTCAAGGACTACCACATCACCTGCCATGGCTATTTCGTGCAAGCCACGCCAAGTTCATCAGTACATGTCTCCGTCACAACTCATACCGAATGGATAACGTTTAAATTTCAATGACATTATGCACATTTTGTCGTCCAGGAATCAACCTTGATACAATGCTCGCGTAAACTTCATGAGGTCTACTTTTTCATCGGCCATGATTGCCAAGAAGGATGAGTTTCCATCCCCACAAGCTACATTCAAAAATCAAACTAAGAACTTCTGCCAGACCTGTCTCCCCAAATCATTCGCCTCATTGAAACCGAAAACTTTATGAGTTTGTAATCTCAACGATCCACCAACATCGTCTAGCTTCCGACGGAACTTACCATCAACCCAGATCACACACTGCTCTGCCCCTCGAAGATAGCCGTCACCATTTTCATTAATTTGTTCTACATCTTCTTTTCCGATGCTGACGCAACGTCCTTAGCAGGGCCTCACTTTGTTTCACAAGTTGAGAGAAAACTGACTCATTAAATCTTCGCCGTGATATGGATTGCGTTCTACTAACCGGAAATCTGTCCCCCCCCCCCCCCCCCCCCCCTCAAATATCATTTCAAAGACGCGAGAACTTCAAACGGACGACGACAATCGATCCTTTGATGCGCTATCAGAACGTTCGAGTTGGACACCACCCAAAGGTGAGAGTAAAGTCAATAAATTTATTCCAAAAATGACGTGAAGATTTTGAATCATACATTACTACCCCACCAAACCCGGTCTGAACTTAAGAGGCGGACGCCATTATAGAGCAAGGCTTCCCAAAACCGCGGTTAATTTGATCAATCTTCCCACAAGCAGCCAACTATAAGCTGCCCAAGATCCACAAAGTAGGTTCCCCAGGACGTCCCACCGTGTTCTCTCTCATTCATGTACTCTGTTTAAAAAGCCAAATATCCCGACAGTTTTGGCCCCTCTTGTGGCTTACTTGCCAACGTATGTTAAGGACTCTCCACACACTCTCCGCATCCTGAAGTACAATTATACTCGCCAGATGCCAATTACCCTCTTCCCATGGACTTGTCCTTCATTATACACAATCCTTTTCATCACAACAGCATGAAGCAATTGGAGCTTATCTTTAACACACGCACCACCAGACACCATCAATCTCAACTTCACTCTTCGCTTACAGGGTGTCTCAGAAGACCTTACCATCAAGAAACGGCCATTCTTGCTTACTTAATCAATTCCTATCCTTGTTTTTTAGCTTTATATTTTGAAACTATGTACTTTTTTGAACATATGGTGAAAACAAAGAAAACGGTGAAAAATAACCAAACAATGACATTGTCCCTAAAAATTATGCAAACCTACTTTGTCCACGGCTAGCAATTGCATAGGAACCATGGATGCAAATATCCCCACATAAAATGTTTAAGAAACTTCCTGGTCCAATAACACTCCAATTCCAAGTCCATTGCGCGTTCTAGAGTTTTTGGTCAGGTTTCTCATACGCACTGCAGCTTATTTACGGCTGATTGTCCTGTTCTTTGACGACATATCTCTCCCCTACTTGCACCTTTTTAGAGTCTTTTCATGCTCTAGATTTTTCTCTGTTCACCTTGATTGCTATCTTACTAGGAAACCTACTTTGAGGAAACGTTTTACCCTCACGATGACCGATGATCCTTTAACCCAAGAGCATTCCGTAGAATATGCCATTGTAGTAAAAAAGAAACAAGTCCAATGCCATTGTTAACAAGTGTGCTTTAACCAAATTCACGTTTGCATTATGATGGGAGACGAATGAGTGGATTGGGTCACTTCATTCTGAAGAACAATTAAGTTTGCATGTGTAGGTGCTTTTTAGGCAATACATGTGAACAATTAAATCTGAGAACTTGCGTGTGCCCATCCATAAGATTTACAATGTCATTTTCTCTGTTTTTGCTAGCCGTGGACAAAGTAGGTTTGCATCAATTTTAGGGGATAGTCAATGTTTGGTTATGTTGTCACCGTTTTCTTTTTGTTTTCACCATGTTTAAAAACAGTACATATTTTTCACAAATCAAACTAAACCCAGGATCAAATGATTAAGTAAGGCAAAATGGCCGTTTCTGGAGAGTAACGTTCTTTCTGAACAACCCTGTGATCTACCTGGTCCATACCAATAACACCTTCCAGCTCAATGGGACACACTATAACAAATCCGGGGAATAGCGATGGGCGCCTGCATTGGCCCAAGGGTTGCTTGTTTAACAGTTGATACATAGAGAGAGATGCTCAAAACAGTATGGTGCAACGTTCATGTGCTGTTCAAGCGTAATCGACGACTCCTGGGAAGCTTCGTTAGATCCCACTAATCTTGAATCATTCATTGCCTATGTCAGCAATTATCAGGGAAAAAAAATTTGGGGCTTGAAATTCACTTTGAAATCTCCGACAAGAGCGCGAACTTCTTAGATTTCCACATAGCCATTGCTACCATCATCCACTACAAGGAGACTGAATTCACATTGTTATCTCGGTTACAACTCCCAAGCCATCCCAAGAGTTGCAAGGACTCTGCCTACCCGTCGGCGGCTTCGAGCCAAACGAATATGCAACACGAGGGTGAATTCCAACAGGGTTTCAGACAGAAATGGAAAGTAAATTCTTTAATCATATCGCTGAGATCCTCGTAATGTCAGCCAATCTGCTATTTTTACCCCATCGATGAAATGGATAGAGAATCAGCACTTACAGAGACCGTGAATCGACTATTCAATCGTTCTCACTGGTTCTGACTTACCACCCGCAAACCGTGCCATTCGGAACATCACAGCGATCATCCTCACAACTTGATATAAAAATATAAACTGAACCAAAAAGAAAACATATTTTTCACCAGGTCCATATCTTAATCCCTGCTCCAAAATGAACCAAAATTTGCCACAGGATTACTTCATTAACTCAAAAACATGTCATTGACCAAACAGTTCCCAACTGATGACCAACATTGAAATGCGCTGACATGGGGAAAAAACACTTTCTGGACCTGATGTCAACAGTTAAACAGGACAGTGCCAGGCCCCATACAGCTCAGCTTAAAAACACATCTCCTTGAAAGCAGACCGATTTGAACTGTTACCATGGGCTCTTGCGCCCTGGACCAAATCCAATTGAGCAACCTGTGGGATAAGCTCGGACGATGTGTTTCGGCAAGGCAGAATCCGCCTGTTAATGGGCAAACACTCACAGCAGCCCTGCAGGAAGAGTGGACCAATCTCCCTCAAGGCAGCATCAGAAACCGGTGAACAGGATACTTATCAGTGCACTGGAATCCTTCCAAGCACTGGTGGACACACAATATTGATGGTAAGTAACATCACCTTCATTTCATTATGCTTTGGAAACTCTACCTTTGCTGAACGGACGGAAGGCTAAGCAAAGAGAAGCCGCCCTCAATAGTTGTATCTAGGCTTATATTTTCATATTGCGATATTTCGTGTACATAGACTCGTTTTCATGAGGTATTCATACTTTTTCTCCCTCTAAACAAAGTTACCATAAGCTAAAAGGGGGGTTTGAGTTCCAAGTACCTTGAACCCACAACTATAGAATAATTCATACTGCTTCAAAATCTCACTTGATATTTATATTCATGATATTAGGCAACAGTCTTTCATTGTGATCAGAGTTACTATCACTACTACTTCTAATTACTATAACATGACTAACGTATGTGGTGTGTGTGGATGTGGTTGATTGTGTGTGTGTGTTGGTTTGTTTGTTTGTTTGTGTTGTGTAATGTGTGTCTGTTTTGTGTTCATGCCAGAGTGTTTGATGTAATGAGTGGCCAATGAGGCTTGTTCATTGATGTTTCTGAGATGGTCTGAGCTTGCCAGTAGTGCAAATCTACTGTGACCGAAAACGAAAACATGGTTTATGTAAGGTCAATTGGTTGAAGTAAACAAGAATGGTTTTGAATTTGACATGACTGTGGTAATGAGCGATAGTTTTTCAGAAAAGCACTCGGAAATGAATGTATTGTTTCTCCAATATAAAGCTGCCACACTTTTATGCGACGACGGCATAGATCACATTCCTACTGCTACATGTGAATTAAGAGTACAATGTGGTGCAGTCGCCTTGTTAGATCCTGTGATGTCAGGAATACTGAGAACGCATACTGACATGTCTTGCATCGTGGTCTGTGACGAGGGACATGCCACATGAGTTAACAGAAGGATCGGTAGCGCGGTTTTTGTTCCCGACGCCAGGCGGATAGAAAATTGACTGAACCTTTTTAGTTGTAAGTTTGCTTCTGCAATGTATAGAATTTTCATAATGATATTTCAGTGACTGCAATCTATTGACTCTGTTGGATGGATATTAAAATCATTTCTGGAATAGTCCAATTGAAAGACAATGGTTTGTTCAAACAAAGAGACATACTCATGATTGCGACAGATTGATTGTCATCATATAGCGCTTTGAATAGTTAGGTTGGAACCGCAAAGGCGTTGGAAGCACATTCCTCAAAATTATCCCACACGAACACAAGAATAGCTGGCCTTAGTTTTGAATTAACCTATCGCCATGCCCTTTGAACTTTTGTAGAGAAGTGATTGAGGTTTAGAACCAGTTCAACGAGTCGTAGGATGGTGGTGGTAGAAAGGTTTGGATGCTGCGTCCATCAAGGAAGTATTTCAGCGCGGTTTCAGCCTCCATGATGTGTATTAACCTGTATATGAACGGGTGTTTCATTGTGAATAAAAGTTCGTGTGTTCCACCAAAGCGAAAATCGTTGAAAATACGATAAGGCGTGTGAATTGTCGTTAAAATGGAAGTAACGACTTGACTATTGATTTGGCTTGGAAGAAAAGGGTATCCGTGTATCAGCAATAAAAACTGAGACGACGGGCGTATAGTGTTTATTCCTTGTGGATCTTGGAAGCAGACAAAATGCAAGAAGCAACAGCTCGGTGATGGTTTCTCTTAACCAGCGGTGAGGAATCGCCGATTCGATAAATCTTCTACGTGTGTCTTATGCGAATGTGTTGTCCTCAGGAGGAGCTGCGTCACTGTTGGTAGTTGTCTCCATTGTAGCGTCTTGGCGAGAACTTACATCAAGATAAAGGGCTTCTTCCAACACAAATGCCCTCCTTATCGGCAGTCCTTAATCACAAACTATCATTGTTGCGGAGTGTTTTGAGGGCTTGGAGCTCGCTTTAACATGAGTGTTCTTGCTTACTGTGGGATTTGTAGCAAATAGTTGTTAAGTATCAGCCATGGTACTTCGTCAGACTTGTAGTTGACTTTGGAGGTGTCTAAGATGAGGTTGATACTCCCAAACGTTAAAAAAATGTCAGGTTGAACATGTTCAGAAGTCTGTCGAAAGAATGCTTCATCTTATCGTTGTTAAGAGAGTCTGGCGTCGTATCTATTGCGGATGCAGGGGAATAATGAGAGATATTTAATATGCATCGTCAGTTAATGAAAGATCATGTGGAATAGTGACGACGGAAAGATGGTAAACGCAGTATAGAGCTTGTCGAACCTTTTTCTTGCATGGTTGCAAAACGACTTTGATCTAATTCAGAGTTAGCGATGGCGAATGGCTTGGATGAGGCGGAGTAATCAACAGGATGGCAGCAATAAATTTCTGTTTAGAGAAATCATGGCTGTGTGGAAAGTGAAATGTTCGTACATTGATGTCCTTGAGGGTTACAAAAAGGAGAAAGTGAGGACATTTAAATAACGGTTCATCTTCCGAAATTGTATATTTTTTAAGCCCAGGTGCTTCCCTCGTGATTCTCACTGGTCCTCTGCTCCTGGATCCCGCGGGGACCCTTGCCGCGATGGTTTTGGATCGCCCCAGTATCCGCGCCCCTTGGATTGCGTATCTTGGCTCCGTGATCCTTGCTTCCGTGATCCTGGCTTCGTGCATGAACATGGTGTTTTTTGTTAACCCCCTGGGCTTAGGCATGGGAACTTTTGCGATAGCAGATTCCTTCTGTGTGTCAGTGGTGTGTGTTCCATTTGTGATTAGGCTGTGTGTGTTCCATTTTGTTAGCTGTGTATATTTATTCCATTTTTGTTTACTGTAAGTATTCCATTTTTGTTAAGCTGTGTATGCATTTCATTTTTGTGAAGCTTTGTATGTATTCCATTTTGGTTAAGCTGTGTATGATACATACATATAACCATTTTGGTTAAGCTGTGTATGTATTCCATTTGATCACATTAAGCGTTTATGTAGTCCCATTTGGTTAACTGTGTATGTATTCCAAGTTGGTTAGCTGTGTATGTATCCATTTTGTTCGTTGACTGGTTTGTGCTGTTATCTTGTCTGCTTGTCATATCAAGGTCATCCAATTCACATAGCAGGAACCTGTTATAACTGGTAAATGCTATTCATTTGGTATGTTTATGTCGCGGTACCTGTTATAAACTGACTCATGTATACACTGCATCACAAATAGTATTAATCGCTTTATTTCGTAAATGATTAAATCAATCTCCTCCCACCTCCTCCCTCGCTAGTTGTAGTGGAATAAGAGCATCGATTTATAATGCCATATCACGGTTCGAATCTACGGCGGTCTGGTAAGTACGTGTTTTTCTAAAAATTGAAAAAAAAAGTTGGACAGTGACAATTGAATAATGTTTGGAAAATTCTCAAGACTGGAAAAATACCGAAAGGCATTGTGAGAAAAATGGATGCGCCCCGTAGATATTGCTGTCTGCGAGCACCGAAGTACCCGACAAAAACGTTTCAATTTTCTCGCTAGTTTCTATTGATGTAGACCCAATTCAAGAAACATATAGACCAGTTAACATCCTACGTCACTTCTTTTGTTTGACTGCCAATCCATGCCTCCCAATCGTTATGGCCCATAGTATTAAACTCTAACCGATACAATTGCCCCGTGTGTAACACTCAGTCGACCTAGTTCAAATCCCAGCCCTAAACATGTTTACAAACATGGCTGTTAACTGGTCTATTCAAAACAAAACTATAATGGACCCTACGTGTATGCCAAAAATCAATCCATAGAACCCCTTCGTTTTCCGGAGATATTTCAGATTTATTTCATCACCACATTCTTCTATGACGGACTGATATAAGTTAATAATCTCTCATTCCTCTCGCGAGTAAACCAATTTAGATATAAGATTTCGCATCTGTGACACGACTACACCGTGGGATATACGTACGTACCGAAAGAAAAGTTTTATTTAAAAGATAAAGAGAAACATTATCTAAATCCAGGTTTGAAAACGCTGTACCCTTCACTCACGGTACCTGCTGTATGCACTGTATTCAGTGTATCAGGGAAGGTGTGAGTGTAAGGGCTATACATTGATTCTGCATAATGCAAGTATGATATTTGACACAATCATGCTCCTGGAGCATAGGTTGTGGTAACCGTCCAGAGCGCAGCGAAGCTATTCATTATTGAAGTGCTGCCACAATAGCAGTAGCGATTTATTCCGTAAATGTTTATCAAGATTGAATTGCCAAATCGGCACATCCTTGCTGGTCCTGTGGTTAGGTAGCTAACATCTAGATACAGTGGTCTGGGGTTCGAATCTTACTACACCCCTCTTGGTAAATATATAAATTTTCCTTAGTTGGTTCAGGTTAAGGGAAAAATTTCTAAGTCTAAAAAAATAAGAAAAATACATAGCTACCATTTGAGGTTAGTGAAGGGAGACCTGCTCTGGAGCATGGGTGGTGGTCACAAACTACCCGCGTGCCATTTCATAAGAACATGTAACCTGCTGAGTAGCCATTTTACCATTATAAACCTTCATACTTGGTCACACAAACCCAACCGACCCAAGGCCTCATATAGGGTGTAGATACTTGCACCTCCTTGAACCCCATTTCTCTGCTCTCTGCGTGCAGGGGGGGATCTTGCAGTATTAACTTAGTTTTTGCCTGCACGAGTGCAGGGAGGTACATACTAATCCAATTTTGTTTGTCCATCTGTGTGTGTGTATGTATGTATGTCCTTAATTAAAAAAACTTGAGTGTTTTGTTATTATTATAATCGAACGCGGAAGTGTTTTTTCTTTGAACATTAAATTTTTACTTACTAAGATTCTTGTCCCATAACGAATAAGTGGCAATCATAGTATGGAGGTTTATTCCGTAAACGAGTAAAAAGAGGATTTTGCTAGTTAGTAAATTTTATAGGCCTGCTGTGCAATCCTCCTTGCTAAGAAAATGAGAAGTTTAGTAGAAATATGTCTAAAACAGTTTTTTTTAATACAAAATGTCAAAAATGTCTTTAAAAAGTGTCTTTTTATATAAAAATTCTCGTTACTATAGGAGAGATTTCAAACTAAAGCGAGACCTCTTAATAGTTTTATGTCTGTCCATTCACCGGAGCGGTAAGGGGAAATATTTTAAGGGCCACAGGTAGAAAAGTTTATGGTATCCATACACATTTCTAGTAAATAAATGTTGACATAAATACATTGTTGTTCACATCTCAGATAGGTTGGATGTGTCATTTGAAGAACTCAGGATTAAAACAACACCAGCAAATATTTCCCATAAAATGGTTTGTTTAGTGTAAAAAAAAAAAAAAAAAAAGGAATATAACTACCGTTGACACTACAAAATAGGCATTCTTTTTCACAGTACTAGAGAAATAATGCTTTCTTATATCAAATGCACACATAACAAACTAAGTTTTTATTTTGTCCATAAAAAATTTGGGCCAAACTTGAAATAATAGATTAGCACAAAGGATTTTCTATCATTGACATACCATTGTAAACTGAATGCATCAGGTTCGCAGTAAGCCTATTCTGGTAAATAGTTTTGTAACCATTGGACCAAAGAGGTTCTATATAATAGAGAGCAAACCGTTCCGTAATCTTTAGAAATTCACCTTCTCCGCATGTTTTGCCGACCACAATAGAAACATGAGTAACCAAACAATAGAAACAATGGCTGCCTCCGCCCCCCTTTCTTCCCCTACTGTGGGTGCCGCTTTGCATGTACACTAATCCGTAGTGATACAAATTAATTAATTGTTAAGGTGCCAGGTGTAATCTTAGTGTACCTGGATCATTGTGCGCAGATACTCTTTTTTCTATAATGCAATGCGCGCTTAGTGCAAACGCTGTCATTCTTGAGGCGATTGGCTTTCACGGGTGGGGCGGGGGGAAGAAGGACGACTCTTGTGTCATTTCATTCCCTTCGATTTGTGTGGCCATGGGTAGGACAAAATTTAAACCACCCAATAGCAACCCAACATCCAACAACTGAATTTTTGGGGCGGATTTGTTTTTGTATCGAATTGAACATTATGTGTGTATACAATCACCCAACTAATAATATATTCCGTGCCATATTCAAAATGTCAGCGTGCAGCACGGCGACTTGTTTTGAATGGGTTTCACCCCCTGCATGGACACACACTAATGTTTTTTTCGTGATGCAACAAAGGCCTATTCCTCCACATTGCCGTGGATTGAACCATACACCACCTATGGTTTATATGGAGTCTCACGTAATTTGAAAATCTACTATAGATGCACTTTTTAGGTCAAACCACTTAACATT
>JAMKCH010034840.1:0-15675 GCA_023653785.1 Ophioderma brevispina
TCAACCGTTTGATGTAATTGCTTTGCTCAAAACAATATGAAAAAAGGAAATATAGTGTTGCAAATTTCTTTTGTTTCTTATGTGTTTTTCATCCAGCTATTTTTAAACATTTTTACTTTTAACATTCCGTAACTTCAAAATGGAATGTAGTTTAAGTCTGCACGTAGTATCAACATTTTCTACAATTCATGTACTTTCTAAATCTGTTTTTCAAAATGCTTTAAAACCTAATAATTTGCATAATATGCAATTAAGTGTTTCTAGATTTAAAAAGCATTTCTTTGTATTACATTTTTTCATGAGTTTGCGATCTTTAAAAAGTGCAGTCAAAAACTACACCCCCTATGAAGCTGAAACTTGCACAAATGTCTTTAGACCAAGAGCCTGTGATTTATATTAAATATAACTGTCCTTAAAATATACCTAAAACATTCAATCTTGCTATACATATAGGTTTTTATTCTGTTAACAAAAAGCTAAAGTGTGTAGCACAAAAGATCACTTTTCAGAAGTCCTCCAATTAGTTAATTAGCTAATACTAGAGATAGAAACATTATATATATAATACATATAATAAAGTTAATGTCCAAAGGAATGCCGAAAATAATGAGACAAGTTCTTATGGCATTCTTTACTTTGGACATTAACTTTATTATATGTATGCTGGCACAGCTTTTTATACACACACACTGGCATACAGACATGGACCACACACATCCACACACACACAGAAAGGTTTGTGGATCCAAGAATTCAAGACCCTTATTTAAATTGAGAAAGAAATATGTGGATTTTTATAGGGTAATAGATATACTTCTGATTTGACAATAATAAATGAGCAAAATTCTATTGATTGGTGCATGCACTGGGCTTATTAATGGAAAATACAAAAGTTTACATTTGAAGAAATATAACCATTTTTTACATGTAACAGAAATGTTACATTATATTTATACTATATCCATTGTCAAACTACGGGTAAAGCATATTGGCTAAATGCCAATCTGTCGACCCTAGTACTGAGCTGTTAACAACAGACATGGGAATGTGTCCTTGCAAATTCCAACCCTAGCTAGCCAGCAAACATGTAATTGGCAGCACACACTGACCACCCAGCTAAAACATTAGGCTGACAATGCATCTATCAAAGCTAGCATTATACAACATAGCGCCAGGACAAGTGATGCTGCATGAAAAAAAATGCCTACTATTGTCACCTTGGAAATCAGGGCAAACATACACAAATACCAAACAAACAATTTGAACTCTAATTCAAAAATTGTTTCATAGAAAGCCACCAGCATTTTCAATACTTGCATAACGTTATTTTTCATTCACGAGAATTGAACAGATACAAAAGACTATTTATATTTTAGTGGCTTGCCCTTGACAGAATATCTTCTACTCGATGGCATAATCCTATTCTATTGATAGGCTGAAAAATGAGTAAATGAATGTGTCGGAAATTCATTTTTAGAGTCACTTTTATAAGAAGTTTCATTTTTTCCATGAAATAAAAGCACTATTATCACTAACTGGGAGGGTTTTTGTATTGTGTAATATATCTTACATGTCTATGCAAATTGTAAGAAGTCATGATGTATTTACTTGAGTTTGATTTTTTTTTTTATGACTCTGTATACGGTAATGACTATTTCAACACATCTGATAAAAACCTAAGGGCTTATTAAAAGAAAAACCTAACCTTTCCAGCAACTTGTGTTGACCCAGTAGTACTGTCATGACTGTAGTCTGTAACCAGCTGCACTGATTGACAACTGAACTGCTGGTAATGGTACTGGTCACTGAAATGCTACTGTTGTTTTTATGTACTAGCAATGAAGCAACCGACATTGATTGATGGGTATCACGCCACTATGTCAGTGCAATAATGCCAATACAATTAAAAATCGCTGTAAACCTCCCATTTGTTTGCTGCACACGAAGTATGGAAACTACGATTCGCAAGCCACGTCGTTGCACATGCGATCACCCCGTGACAAGAGGCATCAATGAATGAACACCACTCGCCAGAGTCGTAGTCTGAGCTGAGCGAGAATCGGTGACGAGCGCAATATTCACTCACTACTGACGCGTGAGTCTGGCTGCTACGGGGGCATATATAATTTCCAAATGGATTTTGGCTCAAATGCTAAATTACTGCCTCTAAAATCGCGTCCGCGTCCACTAGGATTGTCTTGAAAAAGACTGTTTATTACTTTATTTCAGCGCTTCGATTTCACGACGACGCCATTTTATCTCATCTGACTATGATCATCGGCCAGTCCATGTTTTATTCTATGTTAGACAAAACAGGCGCAAATCACTTGTTTGGACTGCTAAATGCCATCTTTGCCACTGCATTTTCAAGGAACACTTCGCATATCACCGAGTTCATTTAGGGGGGTTTGGACGTCAAAAATTCCTAAAATTCTTTAAAAAAACCAAACACCGCAACATTATGCGCTTCATGCCCGATGATACGGCAGTTTTTCTTGGGTTGTAAATCGGACCTTGGACCGAGGTGAATGCCAGGATTTATGTACGTATTTTCCAATTGGCCGTTGGACATAAAGGGCCAGTCATATTGTTACTGACGTAAACACAGCTATGACCAAATATTCGGTCATTAGGCACATTTAGTGTTAATAAAGAATGAATATTGTGTCCCACTGAATAACAGACACATAACGCAAAAGGTTGTGCAGTTCTTTTATTTTGGGGTAATATACCCTTTTGTTGATAAAAGTTATGGGGGAAAACTTAAAAGTTAGCTACCGATTACCTGGATGTCTTTATCCTCTGATTAAACCGTTCCCGATCTGTTTTTTGATTATGTTATTTTTTATGTGTAAAATGTACTGCTATAGTCTTCCAATGGCCTCGACTAGCATTTGAGAGCAAATTGAAGAAATTTTTCACATTTTTCACACCAAACATATTTTAGCTCCTCTCTCTTTAAGTTGTCTAATATCAGATCTGAACCAATCTTCTCCAACACCGATTCAATCGTTCTTTTGTCCTGCCAGGATTCCTCAGAAGCCTTGATAACACCACATCTCAAACGACTCAATGCGTTATCACTTTTAGTTGGTGGGCCCAAGATTCCTCCAAGGTGGCCACAATGAACAGTTGCCCTTATTAGCCACAGTTTTAGCTATGTTGGAACTCTCTACTCTTCCAGGTTTCCTTGCAATAGCTAATTTTCTCTTGATTCCTCGGTACTGTTGCCCTTGTTGTTAATGAGTGAACCAAGGTACCCAATTCTTGCTGAGCCATCTAAGACAAACGCATCGTCATGCTCGTGATGATCCAGAACCATTATTTGGTCTTCTTGTGTTCCAACTCAGCCCTTTTTCTTTTCATTGCATTTTTGACACGCTGCGTAATCCATCAAGCTCCTCCCTGTTTGCACACACCAGCGTAGTGTTGTTACAGCATCACAATCGAAGGTGTGGGATCTTCATACCCCCAAGCCATTCCTCCCTCAAAGATGTAATGTGAGTTACTAAATTAAAGTTCATTAGACTGACCATTTTAATCCACAATTATTTTCATATGAAATGTTCCCTTGACATATGTGTTCAAAGTCTTTTCATGGACAAACAGATGTGAGGCATCCGCCCCAAAGGATCCTCCTACCAGAGGTTGCATACTGGAGCCAAAGTGATTTTCGTACGTTGACTATTTCGCTCTGCCGCAAAATCTGCTCGGCTCATATTTTGACAGCCGAAACGCACTGCATGTCCTCACCTCTACAAAAAACTCTCTTCATATTGGTTGACCCAAGGAATCCACTTTACATCTCTTCTTTACATAAAGCTTTTCATTCTTCAGCACTGCTGCAGTTTTGATTTCCTCGTTCCAGAGAGATCATGCGACTGAGCATTTTCCATCACTCTCCCCTGCCTTTGGAATGCCTTTGAGCTCCCTAACCAAGACAACATAACCACTTTCAGATGCCAACTGAAATCCCACCTCTGCAAAAACTAATTTATATTTTTTTTCTTCTTTTCTTCTATATATGCAGCGCTTTGCCTACATTGTAAAGGGCGCTCTATAAATTGTCATTCAGTATGGTTTGATTATCTCTAAACTTCTTCACGATCAGCTGTCCAGGTCAACACATTTGCCAATGGGGTTGTGGTAGGGAGATTCAAGGAAGAGCAGACGTACTCGGAGTTCAGCGTAATTGATTTTCCGAAGCGTGAACTCAATATTCTTCCAATCTACACTGCCATAATGTCTTATCTCCGCCAGTCACAACAAATACACCATCTCTGCCATCAATCTATGATGGTATATGGCAGTTCTTCTTGATGTCAAGTAGGCTAATTGCAACTTTAACATAGTCCTAAGCTGTATAGGCATCTATATTCAATATCACTGCTATATCAGCATCTGAAATCTCTGTTACGGCATTATTTGTTTTAAATTTTAGAATCACTTAGGGTCATTGGATAACATTTCTTATGTGTTTTTTTTGGTTTCCCTTTTGACATTTGAATACCTACTTTGTGGTATCGGTGTGGCCAGGTTTACATAGTTCGGTTTGTGTCCCTATGTATGTGGAGATGAGGTTGGCATATTGATATATGATTTCCTAATTTTACATTCGCCCTAATATTGAGGACATTTGACTTGGAAAACCGCGACAACTGGAAAGTTTCGACACAACACGTCTGCTATTGAAACTACGGTTTGCAGTTTACACATGGGGTGGGACCAAGGAGTTTTCGTTGTTCGCTTAAGGGTGCTTGGTCGATTTAGTTTATTGTGTTCTCTACTTGATATTAGAGCATGGCACTTGCACCTACACCCTATCAATACCCGTGGGAAACAAACTTGCGTTTTTGATGGGTATACTCAATAATGCTGTTCCAAGCCCTAATTCAATAATGTGCTAATATTTGATGGTTACCAGCGTTAATACGGCGGTTTTTTGTTTATAGCTTGGTAATGAAATGGATCGGGGGCTCCAAATTCAGGACGACAATGAGAAAACACGGGTTTTTCATCTATCAAAATCGATACTACTTCCGGATAAATCCGGGGAGAGACAATAAGCGAAAATCCAGTTTAGGTGCTACAACTATCTGATTTTCATGTGTTTTCAGCTCTAATTACACAATGCTAGTTTTTCCATAAACGTAATTACATATAAAAAAAATTTCTAGGGGTTCACCTACGTCGTTCCCTTCGACTTTTGACGGCCTATACCCTAACCCCTGTGAAGGTGCTACCTTATATCCCTAATTACAAACCGAAAAGGATGAGAAAATGAATTACCCGTAAGCGGTTGGCATTTTAACGCACCGCTGCAAACTTCACTGGGGGAACCCCCACCCTCTAGGTAAGATGAGGGTTAATGCACGTAGAGAAATAGCAAAAATAGCAATAATCCAGTAATTCAGACTTCCAATCACTGTAACAGTGTCTTAGACACTGTTCTTCACAATGATTTGTAAATCTGAAATTTGACATTAAAAGTAATTGGCATAGGTCAGGACATTGCGGTAGTCCTATATATGCCTATGGTTAAAAACAGGCAGAGGGCATCCTAGTATAAACTTTTGACATGATAGGTCACCCTTTATAAGTTTCCCTTAATGGATATTTATAAAATAGATTTATTTCATTATACATGTTTTATTTAGGCTCCCACAGATGGTTCATGGGAGGTGTTCTTGGTATCTCACTGGGTCCCCCCATTGCTTTAATCTTTTTACTCCTTTCTCTAGATTTCTCCACTAAGAAAGTTTGGCTTTAGGGATAATTCATCTAAGTCAAAGTTACTATACCAATGCTAACATGGCTGATTCCTTATGCACGCCGATTTGTTATGAACTAAATGTTTATATACCCTTCCTGGGCCTAGGGCACCACTTTAAAAAATTGGTTTAGATTTTTTTGTGAATTTTATAATATCTGCTGCATGTTGTCTAGGATAATAATTCCTCCAAATGTCTGTTTTGTGTTTTATTGAAATAATTTTTGGCTCAATCTATGATATTAATACTAATTGACAAATTTGTAATTTGAATAAAAATGCCAATAAAACAAACCAACATCAATGATGAAGAAGCCTATCAAGTGATGTTATTCAAAGAGGATAATATTTTTGTGACGGCCCCCTTATTTTACTACAATGGAAATACTATGATAACCAAATTAACTTGGGTACAAAAAAATGTTGGTAATTAAGAACAAGGTGGTTCTCGAACCACAAATCTTGCCTGCTATGTGATCCAAAATGTGTAACCCTTGTAGATGGCATTAAAGGCGTCATCTAGAGGGGTCAATGGGTGTCATTCTCTGAACACACCCTATGAGTCAGTGGCTCTTCGGACCAAGCTAGCTGCAATGGGCGCAAATGGTTAGGCAGAAATAGAAACACACTTCTATAACTTACCCTAACTGACCAATGCCCCTTTATCAGCACCAGAGCTTTGACCCAATCTATACACCCCCATATGGGTTTATGATTACTTTCTCCAACTGAATTTGGGTTTCAATGGCTAGGTGAAACCTTTGGAATCCAATCTGTTAGTAGAAGGGGATGGAAATTAGACCCCCCAAAATGAATCTTTTTGTCAAAATTGTTTTTACATTATGCAACAAGCACATTTTTCCGCTTTAAAATGTTTTTATCCCAGTTCGAATCGGACATTCGGTTTCGACAGACTATCGCATTCAGTTCACCGTTGATGTAATTGCTGCTTGCCTCAAAACAATAGACCCAAGAAATATATTGTTGCAAATTTCTTTTGTTTCTTATTGTTCTTCAAGCAGTGATATTTAATTTTTTAACATTTTTATACTTTTAACATTCGTAACTTCAAAATGGAATGTAGTTTAGTCGTGCAAGTAGTATCAACATTTTCCTAAAATCCATGTACTTTCTAAATCTTTTTTCAAAATTGCTTGACAACCTAATATTTGCAATAATATGCAAAATAAGTGTTTCTAGATTTTAAAAAAGCATTTTTTTCTTAGTATTCCAGTTTTTTCTTGAGTTTGCGATCTTTAAAAAAAATGTGCAGGCAAAACTACCCCCCCTATAGAGCTGAAACTTTGCAACAAATGATCTTTAGACCAAGAGCTGTGATTTATATATAAATTATAACTGTCTTAAACATATTAACCTAAACATTCAATCTTGCTATACATATATTTTTATCTTTTAACAAAAAGCTCAAGTTGAGCACAAAAGATCACTTTTCAGAAGTCATCTAATTAGTTAATTAGCTAATACTAATAGATAGAAACTATTATATGTATAAGACATATAATATAATTCCCAAGGAATGCCTAATAATGAGGACAAGTTATTATGGCATTCTTTACTTTGGACATTAACTTTTTTTATATGTATGCTGCACAGCGGTTATACACATACACACACACGTGGGCTACATACAGACCACACATACACAACACACACACACAGAGAAAGGTTTGTGGATCCAGAAAAATTCCAAGTACCCTTATTTTTTACCTTGCGAAGAAATATTTGGATTTTTATAGGGGGTAGAAGATATCCTTCTGATTGACAGAATAATGAGCGAATTCTATTGCTTGGGTGCATCGAACTGGTCTTATTTGGAACATACAAAATTTTACATTTTGAAGATACACATACACCCTATCAATACCACGTGGAAACAAACTTGCGGATTTTTTGATGGTAGACGCACTCATGCATGTTGCCCAATCCTATTCAATATTGCTAATATGATGGTAACCAATAATACGGCGGTTTTTTTGTCTATATCTTGGTAATGAAATTGATCTGGGGGCTCCATTTCAGGACACAATGAGAAAAAAACACGGGTTTTCATCTATCAAATCGATACTACTTCGGATAAATCGGGGGAGAGAAAAAGCGAAAATCCATTTAGTCTACAAATCTCGGATTTTCTGTGTTTTTCAGCTCTAAATTATACACACTTGACTAGTTTTACATAAACTGAAGGTACCATATAATATTCTAAGGGGGTTGGCAACCACGTCGTTACCCTTCGACTTTTGACGGCATACCCTAACACCCGGTGAAGGTGCTACCTTATATCACTAAAATTACCGGAAAAGGAGGAGAAATGATTACCATCCCGGAAGCGTTTTTGGCATTTTAACGCACCGCTGCAAAACTCACTGGGACCCCCCACCCTCTAGTAAGATTTAGGGTTAAATGCACGTACGAGAAATAGCACAATAGCATATCCAGTTATTTCAGACTGACAAAGCACGGTACCGTGTCGTAGACACTGTTTCAATGATTTTAAATCTGAAATTTGAAATTAAAAGTAATTGCATATTGTCTTTAGGACATTGCGGTAGTACTTTGCCTATGGTAAAAAAACAGAGAGGTGGGCATCCTGTATAAACATTTGGACATGATAGGTTCCATTGATGTTTCCCTAAAGTATATTTAAACCCTGGCCAATAACTTTATCACACATTCAATCAAAGCTTAAGAATACGTAAGGTTCATGAGCTAAAAAGTGTTTAAATATTCTGAGAAAAGGTGGATTTTAAATTTTTATTTTTATAAACAACATGTAAATTGAATATATTCTTTCGTTCATCCATGGCAAATAATATCATTGGAAGCTTCTAAAATGTCTTGATTTAAAGATTGGTGCAAAGGTATCATATTACGCATAAAAACAAACATTCCCTATTATTTTACACGCTGAGCAAATGGGATGACGTCATAAATTGTGGTCCATTAGGCAGCATAACCTGTATATATTTTTAAATTAAAAGTGGATTTTCTTTCTAACGAACATCCATAGGTATATTAAAATATTAAAAAAAATGTACAAAATGAAAAACATAGTGCTTACCAGCAGAAAATATTCAGTATTTTAGACCCCGGAAAAACAAGAAATTGGTTTTTTGAGAAATTTGCAGTAAAATTTTATTTTGTACATGCGTCAATGGACAATTCAAATTAAACGTCCCTCTCACACAAATGCAAATATCATAGAATAATGTTTGAATATAAATCCTGATATTATTCTATTAAAATAATGCCTGAAATTAAAATTGTACAATTTTACTCTTTTTTTTTTTTTTTTTTTTTTTTTTTTTTTTTTTTTTTAAATCTATTTTTTGCAATCCCTGAGAATTTTAATACGACTCTGGATTCGTAATCCTGGAGTTTCAAACTATCGATATATGTTATTTTGTAAAAAAAGTTCTCTCCGAGTTACCTGATTTTCCATTTGTAGAGCCCTTTTTTAATGTTGGAAGGCCCTGAGTATGAAGAAAAAACCCCAGCAACCAACAACAATACAAACATACAAAAACAAATTACTCACACAATATTCGTAGTGCCAAGAAAAAAACACAACACAGACAAATTCAAAACTTTAAAAAGATCTACAAAACCTGGACATTCCTCAACAACATTCTAGGCAGGGAAGGTATCCACTAATCAGATCCCTGACCATGTTCACTCATAATAATAACAATAACTGACCACCCTTGCTATAGCTAATATCATTCGAACGATCACTTCACTAACCTGGGCAAAAACTTGGTAGCAAATATTCCACCTCCCAAAACCCATTTAATAAACCTTCAAAAAATACATTCATCCTCAATTTTCCTGAATCAGTTTCACTGTATATGAAATGCCAAACTTCGCCACCGTACTAAACCTGGTAAACGTGCCAGGTCCCGATAAGATCTATCCTGGGATTGCTACAAATCATATGATAACAATCATATCACCTCTGATTCACATCATTAACAATCACTTCTCACCGAACTTTCCCAGACCACCTAAACATCCAAAGTTTTCCTTTTATCAAAACCAAAGATGCAACATAACCTACCAAATTACAGTCCTATTTCTGTTTCTTCCATCTTTTTCAAACTACTTGAAAAAATCATGTACACTAACGTCTTTCTACATTCTTCAATAAACACAACATTCTGTTGATGAACACGGGTTTTAGCCCAACGCACCAACTTACATGGCACTTTCTCCTTGAACTAACAACCAACCTCACCTTGCACTAAAAATAAACTCCACACCATGGGAGTATTCCTTGATCTCTCCAAGGCTTCGACAACATTGAACCACAACATTCTTCTTTCAACAAGCTTTATCATTACGGTGACCGTGGAGTAGCCTTGGAGTAGTTCAGGAGTTACCTAACCAACCGCTCACAATCAATTTACGTACACTCCACCGCATCATCATCAAACCTATCCAGTTGGCGTCCCCAAGGCTCAATCCTTGGACCCCTACTCTCCATCATTTACATGAATGACATCACTAACAGCTCTAACACACTAATAAAACCTAAATCTTATTGGCAGATGACACAAACATTTTCTCTCCACACCCGAACATTAAGGCGCTCTTTAACACATGAATCACGAAGCCTCCATCGCAAAAATCACGCCTGGTTTTTTCGGGCAAACAAACTTTCTCTCAATGTTTCAAAACTAACTACATACTTTTCTCTCAACCCAACACCAATCACAACAAACAATTAACAATAGCTAACCAGACAATCTCCCAGTTACACTCAACCAAATTTCTTGCAGCACAATGACGATAACTACATGAAATGAACACAATCACCTCTGTCAACTGTACAAAGCGTCTCACGCAATTTGGGTAACAAATCTACAGAGTTAAACACACCACACACTATTTCTTTCTCCCATATATTAGCTACTGTAATATATCTGGGCCTCCCACTATCATTCACGACTCACCAACTAAACATCACACAGAAATGGGCCATCGCACTATCACAAACTCACCCCCTATAACTCACACTTTTGCCATTATTCACTCACTGAAAACACTTAAATTAGAGGCACCTTAACCAACTTCAAACAACGCTCTTCATGTTTGACTATCACAAACAATCGTTTACCCTCCGATTACTTTAATCATAACAGACAAATCCACAGCTATAACACCAACAGCCGACAAACTTCATCTTTTTCCCCTCCCAACTTTCCTCTGAAAAGCACTTTATCAGTATCAACGGCGCAAAACTTTGGAATGAATCTTCCAAATCCATCACAAAACAATTACAAACACAAAATACTTTTAAAGCTCAACTCAAAAAACAGTTCATCAAACCAGTACCATTCTTAATAATTTTCCCCCAGGTCCTTTTTTTCTCTCCCTTTATTCTAGTTCATTCATCTTATCTCTACTCCTTACTTTTTTTTTCTCCACCCCCCTCTCCCTCTTCTACCTCTCCTGTCTGGCCTCCTCATTATTCGATAGTACTACTGACCTCAGCAAGACTGTTTAAAATTCTGTCCTTGTCCATTTCCCTTATCCTTTATTCCCGTTAAGTGTTTGTGTCTCATTAGATATATTGTTTGTTTTTGTTTGTTTCTTTGTTATGTATATTTACCTATGTAATATTTTATATCATCCCCTACTTGTGTCATTATTGTAATATTGAGTATATTTTACTTGTATGGTTTACAGGGCCAGCAATATCTATAAGCCCTATAGGGTTGTCCATTACTGGTCCTAGCATATCATATCCCTCAAATGCTCATTTTAGCACAGTTTGCAATTTATACTTTATGTATTATGAATTAATATACTGTATTATTCATTTCTGTCAAGTACGATATGTTATGCTGAATAAATACATTGAACATAGCGTGGGAAACATGCATACGGCGTGTGTGTTCTTGTGTTAAACGTCATTTTCGTCGTCTGCTGAATTTAACGTCGCCGGCGGCGCTAAATTATAAAATCGTTTAGTTTACCCATAAGGAAGCTGATTTGGTCTTAATCATTTCGGGTGAGGGCTTTTGTATATAAAAGCCTTACAGCCATGCAAAAATATCGATTTTGAAAAATCTTGAGGGCGCACTATTTTTCAAATTTGCCAGTGTCTCTTTAAAGGGAAAGATATCCTAATCAAAATACCATTTTCTAAGGTGAAATTTTGTGTAAAAACTGAATCTGGAATAAACCAGAGCATCAATGATGCAGAAGCCTATCAAGTGATGGTATTCAAAGAGGACAATGTTTTTGTGACACCCATACTTTACTTACAATGGAAAATACTATGATAAACAAATTAACTTGGTACAAAAAATGCTGGTCAAAATTTTGCTTAGCGACCAGAGTGAGGCCCGAGCAACCTCTACCTCCCATAGTTCACTTTCCTACTTTTGCTAGTTCTTTCTCCTTCTCAGCATCCAGTTGCCTTTACATTCCAGCTAGGTAGGTTAGAGGCATGTGAGACCTGGGAAAACTCAAGACTTCACCGATGCCGCTGAGGGGTACATATACACAGATCCCCTTGGCTGGCGGCTCAGATGTATCCCCATATACTTGTGTCTGGGTGGCAACTGGGTTTAATGCTGAACACTTTACTTTATATCCTAATAGGCTAGGCATGTGTTTAGGGATTTTTTTTTTACCCTCTTATCATGGAGCCCCTACCCCCATAGCCACATTACCATCAATGGCAGTGAGCGGATTACATCTCAGCCATCAGTAGGGTGGTGCTGAACACGTCACCAAGACCAATCTTCCATCACTGGTCAACCTGTTCAAAACTCCGTATGCTGTTCAGGGCTGATCCCCCGTTGAAACCCAGCTACCAGAGCGGAGTAAAAGAATCTGGAACACATCGGATTGAGAAAACTACAAAGAAAAACCCAAGAAAACGATCGAAGGTAGCAAGGCAGACGTCCCCGGAGACTCTATGATGGGCCAACGGGAACCTGGCACACCAACACAGACTGCTGGCCCTGATGTCTTGTCTACCTACCTTTAAACCACTTGTAGTATCCACCTACAATGTGCGTACCTTATATCAGACAGGAAAGCCCCATCAAGTATTCATGGGCTGCAATGATGCAGGTGTTGACATTGTCGGCATTCAAGAACATAGACTAATATCATCATCCCCAACCAAAGAGATGTGGTCAGACGATAAGAACTGGGTCCTCATCTACAGTTCAGCCACAGACCAGAGGCAGGGAGGTGTTGGACTTGATGTTTCAAAGCATATCTACAAATGCATACAAAGCATCAACCCTGTTGACCAGAGGATACTTTCCGTCACATTCCATGGCAATCTCCAGCTAACTGTCACCGTTGTCTATGCACCAACTGAAGACAGTAGTGCAGCCGATAAAGATGCTTTTTATGGATCACTCAAGGATCATCTGGAGAAGGTGAAGAAACATGACAAACATCTTATCATTGGTGATGTTAATGCTAGAATAGGCCAGGATAGCCACATTTCACATCCCATGGTGATTGGACCCCACTGCTTCTATGATAAAACAAATGAAAATGGGGAACGACTGGTGAATCTATGTCAAGAACACAAGCTTCACCCAGCTCAAGCAAGATTCCCACAACCCAGGAAACGTCTTTGGACCTGGATGCATCCAGGAGGATCCACTCACCAACTAGACCACATACTTATCAATAGCAAAAGGGTGAATTCCTTGCAGAACTGCAGAGCCTACAACTCTGTGGAACTGGATTCTGATCACCGTATTGTTAGCGTAATGCTCACCACCAGTCTCCGTACCTCCAAAGGAAAACCATGCAAGAGGCCTAAGTTTGATTGGAAGAAGCTGCAAGATGCAGATATCAAACAAATTTCAGATCGAACTGTCAATCAGGTTTAGAGATCTCCGCTGTGAGGACACATCAATTTCTATCAAAGAGATACAACCAGTTCGAGAAGACTGTTGCTGAAGTAGCAGAGAAGGTGGTCGACAAGCGCAAACCATGTGGCATGCCCAGCTGGGTGACAGATGATACCCACAGACTGCATGAAGAAAGAGGAGGTACTTACTCTTAAGAACTCGCCAGTCCACAAAGACTTGCAGAAAGCTTAACAACAACTTGACCGAGTCGTATTGAATTGGCTTTCATACAAGAACAGTTGGAAGAACTCCAGGAAGCTGATCGGAGAGGCGATTATAACACCACCTGGAAAATCATCAACACAATCTCACGTCAAAATAGCAGGTCAAACCATAAAGTCAAGAAACGTGATGGCACAACACCAACCAGTGACACAGAACTTCTTGACGAATGGAGAGAGTACTTTGCTGATCTGCTTAATAATGACAGCGGAACAACTTCATCAACTCTTCCTTCACCAGCTGATCAAGATCTTCCCATCTGTGTAGACCCACCCACCATAGAGGAAATACAGAAGGCAATACGCAGTATGAAAATAACAAAGCTGCTGGGTTGGATTATGCTATCACAGCAGAAGCCCTCCAAGGTGGTGGAGAAGTAATTGCAAACATCATACACTCTTTTTGTGTGAAAGTCTTCAATGGACATACTCCTCCAGACCAGTGGATAACCAATGTCATTGTCCCTTTGCCTAAGAAAGGGGACTTATGACCAACTACAGAGGGATTACACTGATGTCCATTGCTGCAGAGGTGTACAACAAGGTGTTGTTGACAAGAATTAGAGACCATGTCAATCCCCTGTTAAGAAACAACCAAGCTGGCTTTCGTCCTGGCAGAAGCTGTTCACAGCAAATTCACATCCTGCGAAGGATTATTGAAGCATTTGGGAATTACTAGCTCCCTCTTACCATCACATTCATTGACTTCAAGAAGCGTCATGTTTGCAATCTTGCGTCACTATGGTATACCTGAAGTCATAGTCAATGCCATCAGGGTCCTTTACGATAACTCTAAGAGTGCTATTATGGTGGATGGCAACATCACTGACTTTTTCCAAGTCACCACTGGAGTGTTGCAAGGGGATGTTCTTGCCCTGTTCCTGTTCATCATACTCATCGTTTACCTGATGAAGATGGCAACAGATGACATCACGTCTGGTGTAGTCACACATCCTCGTCAGTCACGGAGACACCCAGTGGTAACCTTAAATGATTTGGATTTTGCAGATGATATTGCCTTGCTTGAGTCATCAATACCAAATGCACAGGCTCAACTCACTAGAACAGCTGCGGTTGCAGAACAATTGGGCCTCATCATCAGTGTATCAAAGACTGAATATATGACCATCAACTGCAACGCCCAAGCACCTCTGGAGGTTTAGAACCAGCCTATAAAACGTGACCATGATGGATCCATGATGGCCACCAGTGCCAGTGACTTAACTAGGCGAAAAGCTCTTGCATGGACTCCTTTCTGGAAGCTTGAAAAGATCTGGAAAAGCTCATCCATCTCAATTGCCACCAAAGTTAAAGGCTGACTCAGATTTCCAGATGAGGGCGCCCTCATATTTCAAGAAATCATGTTTTTTGCATATACATAATGTGTAATTGAAATTCCGACAACATTTACTCATTTTTTTTGTTTTACTTGCATTTTTATTCAAATACAAATTTGTCCTTAGTGATAATATCATATATTTGAGCAAAATTATTCACTCAACAAAAACACCAACCATTTGGAGAAATTATTATCCCTAGACAACATGCAGCAGCTATTATAAAATTACCCAAAAAGCACCCAATTTTTAAAAATGGCTGCCCTTGGGCCAAGGAAGTGTTAAACACTATAAATAAATATAAATGTCTGAAACACTCTTAACCTAAGCATTCACTCTTGCTATAATTATATAGGTTTATTCTGTTAACAAAAAGCTGAAGTGTGAGGACAAAGGATCACTTTTCAAAAGTCCACTAATTAGTTAATTAGCTAAATTAG